>JABASI010000124.1:0-55348 GCA_019776505.1 Tomocerus nigrus | reverse complement strand
TTTAAAAAATGCTTGAAACTGTCAATGGATTCGTAGTAGAACGTGCTGAATAGGTTTGCTCTCCATGAAGGCCCCAGGCTTCTGCCGCTAAGCGACTCCACGCGTTCAATACCTTTTCCTCTATAGTCACTAGCCCCAATGAGAATAATCGATTGTATTGTTTAGTGCATGCACTTTCAAGGCTCTACAAGATTAACTTTCCATATCACTTTCACCATTAAATGACATTTCGTCTTTTCATGCCTACAAAGTAATTTTCGCACTTTTTGGACACATTTAACTTTCCCGTCACTTTCACTTTGACTAAATTTAAACTCAGATGAAAGTTTAATGAGCTGTGTGAGGTTCGGATATGAATTTGAGAATGGCAACCCATACTGCGGAAATAATTATACATTTCTAGTAATTATCTACTCTTTGTACTCACATCAATCAGTAGTAGTAATAAGCGTAGTGTAAGTGTAAATACAACGTACACAGGTTTACAGTACCCAGGTAAAGATAAATACACATAAATAGGTAGGTAAGTATTAATAAAGAATAAATATGATCAACCATGAATAAAATGCCCACTTTGAAGTATTATTTATTAGGTACATTTATTTCCACAGTAGCTCTGGAAAACAACCTCAGGGCTGATTTAGTGTTTTGTAATAGAATATTATGTTAACACTCCTCTGTAATTCAAAAATTAGATTGAACTTGATGAAATATCCCCATAATATGCCTAAAACATTGTAAATTGCAGCTACACACATTATTGACAGTGACATCACAAGGTCAAGGTCAAGGGTCCAGTTAGCTGAAGTATTAACTTATGACTCATTTAAGGAATGATAGACAATAACAGATAATGTAATGTCTCCATAGAGTTGCAATTAATTCTAAGTAGAGCACGCACAATGAGAATGTGTCATATTGCAAATTGCGTCGTGGGAACAGGGTCACCTTCGAATAGCGTGGGTGTCAAACCGTGTCCAACTAAAAGCTTTTTGTACTGACCATAATAATTTAATACCCCATTCCCATTCAACATTGCAATTATGCCCGCTAAATGAAAACAACAGCCGGAGGACCAGACAGCCAGCCATCCACTCCTCCGATTACCATTTTGCCCTTCATTCCGTTATGCATTTTTGCTAATGCACCTTGTTCAGCCATTCAGGCTGAAAGCATGGAAAATAATGTCCCTAAACTTGGTAATCATGCTTCTCATCATGAATTATTTATTATTACATATTATTCACTCACTTTGTAAGGCCGAAAATATGCATATGTAATTACTTGTTACTATTAATTGGACAAAGCCCAAAATGGCGTCGTGTGCAGAAATTAGCTCTACTAAGTGATTAAAACTTGTTTATTGTGTAAAGTCCAAACTGTAAGCTTATGAGGTAATGTGTGTTCAGTTTGGGAGTAGTGTGAGTCGTCCAATGAGTCCTGACTCATGGGAAAACTTGAGAAATAAAAACGTTATAATATTGAAGAGCATATCAAAAGTGATCACATAGGAATACTAACCAATTGGAAAAACTTCCTCCCAATAATGGTAGGCTGCGTCTTATGTAGGTGTCATGATGTGAAAGTATTTAGTTGTATTTTATACATTAAATAAATGCCCTCTGATGGAAATCACGTACATCTTAATTTGTGATACCATATTAGTTTTTGGCAATAAAACTATTACATTACATTGTATTTCATTTAATAACTTTGCTTTTAAACGGAGCATTTAATCTCAGGAGCCGGGGCTTCTAGATCATTTTTATTCATCCTGATTTTACGTTAGAGTTAGAGCCATCTAAGGTTTTTGAAATTTTGGATTAATGCTTTAGGCAAAAATGGATATATTTATTATCACACTTGGGGGTTTTCTTACTATTTATCTACAAATAAAAGCACTTTCGTTCCAAAGTTCCATATATTGCGTCATGTATGTAGCAATATTACATTATCCATTAAATCTAACACACACTTTCACATAAGATTCACACACATTTTCAAGCATAAGAAGTTCAATATTTTTTGGTTAAACAGATCACTATCCATATTTACTGATTATGTATGTCAAAACTTTTAAGAATGAGATTAATTTCTGGATATTTTTTACAAGGAAATAGGTCCTCATATTATCACTGTAGACCATAGATCAACGAACTGGAGTTGAAAAGTTTACCTGCTAAGACTCTGAGACTGAGAATAATCAAAATTCTGTGATCGTTTGCATGTTTGTTTAAACTTTGGCAGGAGCCTGAAGCAAACAGTGAGAGCAAGGATGGTGCAGAATAAGATATGAATGAGCAACTGCAAATATTTGACATCACGCTCAGCTTACTTTTATTTCGAGATTTTCTAAAGAGGATGCATACATTCTGATTTTGCTGATGGGCAGATTACTAATATTTAGATTCTTAATAATGAAATGAATTACAAGATAGATATAACGAGGACAGTTGTCTTTTATATAAAGTCAAAAAATATGCAGGTGCCTGTGCCTGGGAATTTGTTCCATTTATTTATCTTATGATTGTTTCCCAGTCGATGTACGTATTTATAGGCTTAAGGGTAAGCTGTAAAAACTTTCTTTTTTAAGTAGGGCGTGAACTTCTATTGTGACAATATTCAGTTACACGTTCAGTGAATTTCCTGTTTCCACCATTCTTTCTTGCTCTCATGTTACGAATGGCGCATAGCAACCCGAGGTCATACTTGACAAAGTTGTTATGTTTTCGTGCAATTTTTGAGCATCAGAATACAGAACAGAGTAGCAATAAATTGAAAGGTAGGCGACTTAATCTGAATTTCTAAGCCAGCTCGGTAGAAGAAAATATTTTGGTGGAGTCCGTCCTTGCTTCTCTGTTCATAAATTCCCGGGGGTTCAATTGAGACAGTACGGTGAGAAGAAGATTACGCATTTAATGGACGAGAGAGTATAGCGCAAAACTGGTGCATTGGGCTGGGGGAAGCGTGGAAAAAGCGAGATGGAGCCGTCTGACTACATCCCTGCCTTTGAATAGTGTTTCCATTCCAATTACATATGCATTCCGTTTCTGTCTGGTAGAAGAAATCGACTCATCCTTTGAGATTATTTTGAAAAGCGAAAGCTGGAAAATTCAGGAAGGCGCAAGTAGGATGTGGATTGAGTAGAGCAGTATATATAGGCTTACTATTTTAATCTAATTACATTTGTAGCCCTGGCCCTGACAGGAACTCGTTGCGTAGTGGCAAATTAAAAACAACGCTTAATATGCGATGTGTGTACAAACTGAAATCATCTTTTATATTAGATTTGAGGAGGACTGAGGAATTCAAAACCGGGGCAGAGATATTAGATTAGGAGGAGGGAATGCCAGGATCTAGTTTGAGATTATGAAAGGCAGTCATGAATTAAGTAGAGAATAAACGGATTTTTGAAGGAAATAACTGGAATCACACAGAGACTCTCTTCTCTCCATGTCAGCTTTGGCAATTTAAAAACAATAAGAGAATTTCGGCTAATTTTTGTGAGAGAAATGCAAATTCCCTCTTTCACTCAATTGAGCAGGGAAGTTCTGTATCTGTGCCTGCCACTACTATACGGGGAAATGGAAAAGTGAAGAAGATGGGCAAGGGGAAGATTGGTGCATAAAGAAAGAACATAAAGGATGTTCAATATTATGCATACTTACTTTCTTAGATGGATACTTAGACATAGACGCAGGTCTTTAGAACACATTCGGATGCACTTACTCACTCCAACAGTCTGGAATGGATTTCTAGTGAAAGTAATACCCAGCCTAATAACCATTCAGAGAGAAAGCACGAATAAATCCAAAGGAAAGAGAGAAAGTGACGAGGACGAAGACACGGAGAGAAGAAACGTGCCTTGCGTCTTGACTTTGTCTTTCAGATTTTCTTTTCTTTC
Source organism: Tomocerus nigrus (assembly GCA_019776505.1). Classification (NCBI taxonomy): domain Eukaryota; kingdom Metazoa; phylum Arthropoda; class Collembola; order Entomobryomorpha; family Tomoceridae; genus Tomocerus; species Tomocerus nigrus. Next base: position 51,444 of record JABASI010000124.1, on the reverse strand, counting down.
TCACAAAACGAATGCAGGACAAGACCCAGAGATCTACCTCTCTCTCTCTCTCTCTCCATCAGCTACAACTTCCACCAAAGATTCCCCGACTTCCTATAGCCCGGACAAATGCTTAAATGGCTAATGCATACAAGACCTTTCTACTCTCGGCTATTACTCACAGATAGACAAGACTGCGAAAGCCTATACTTTATTATAACTTATATAGAGAGGTTGTGTGTCTGTGTGTGTGCTGTGGCATGTGTGACTCCGAAACGGCATACTTCTTGCTAGTACTACTCGCATGTCACCGTTCTCTCCCATGTCGCCTTTCATAAACCGAATATACTTACATTCTTTCTCTCAGAAATTCCTGGGCAATAGAACGACGACCTATGTACTTTCACCACAGACCAACAAACATCCTCTTTCCTCCACTTTCGAACTCTCTCCTTCCTATAATACCATCAATCAATGTTAAATACACCTCGACGCTAACTATATCTTCAATTTTCAAACATGTTTCCAATTGGAATCCTTATCTCTCTTTTTCTAACAGCCTTTGTTTTTCATCTTCAAATTTCACACTACAAATTAAAGTACAATCAGAAAGATAATATTAGTGGATTGGCAATAATAGACTTTTGTCACCTTTCTTCTACTTTTTATACTGTACATTGCTTTCATATTATTATAGCTGATAAATCTAATGACATTTCTAATTATGATTTGGTGAGATGAAAGAGCAAAGGAAATAATTAAAAATACCTACTGGCTAATAAAGTTGCAGCCACAGTCGAAAATTAATTTTCTTCTATTAATGAATAGCTGAAAGTCTGAAATATCAAGAACTAATTGACATGGTGAAAGAAGCTTAGGAATACTCAAAAAATCTCCGTGATCTGGTTCTGGGTAAAAGTGTGTGGACACAACAAGATATTTTATTTCTAAAGTATAATTTCTATAAATATAACTACTGGGGCGCATGAAGGAAAATATTAAGGGATAAGTAGAAGGGGCAGATGGAAAACTGAGAATTTTGTGAGTCAATAAATTAAATGAATGCGAAGAGAAAGGGAGAGAGAAGAGAAAGTCTGAAAGGAAAGAGCTGAGTGGATTCTATACATGTATTTATTTTCCTTTGCCTTCTTGCAACGGTTATTATGTGAGTGAATCTCTTGAAGTACGTAGTTACGCAGCCCGAACTGCGTACTTCAAGAGACCGTGTTGATTAACTTGGTCAGCTCTCGGTTTTGTCTCAAGGTTCCTGAATTGACGAATCTGATAAAAGACATGATGTACTCCGTTGGCTTACAGACATAATAATATTACAAAGTCATATCTTATGGATTGGAGGTAACAAGAGCCTGGCTCTTCTTCCCACCCATCTCCAGAGGAGCATTCTGAGTAGGAAGCCATGAAGGGAAAGAATTGAGCAAGAGGGACTGAATCCATTGCCATGAAATAAGGTCAGTGGAGCGCTGAGTTGAAGATAAAAAATAAGTTGATCTGCTCAGATGAGCAGATACTTTATGTCCGCCCCAACTTTCAACTATATTCCTATATTTCCTAACCCGGGTATTATTTATATACACGGCAAAAATTAATGCTCACTGTCTCTGCAAGATGTTACAATAATATTGTAGTGCTTCCTATTCAGTAGGACTTCATTGGATACAGCTGAGTACTCTGTTTCTGTGTACTATGTACCCAAGTTGACGCGGAGATAAGTACACGAGCAACGATAAAACGAACACGAAATGACGAAATGGAATTGTTCCTCATCAAGTCATTGTCGTAACCATTCACGCACTATTGTTGCATCGGGGAGCAAGGTTCATTTTGGAACTTAAGGATAAAATTCGTTGCATACTTATCTTATCTACCCCTTTACCACGTTTGCTTATAAGCAAAGTGCATTATCTAATACAACCTTATCGGATATGCAACTTATTCAACTGTGCCAATTAACACCTTTTTTTATCGTTTTTTGCCTCCTTAATCCAAATGTCTTTTATAATAAGGTATACGTACTTGTGCCCACTTACTACCTATACTATATTAATTTTGATATCATAAATTCTTTCATTCATAAATGTATGTAAAAAAGACAAAATTCCGTGGTTTGTTGCGATAGTGTCACAAAAATTCAGAAAAATTTCAACTTCTTTCATAATTTCTATCTACCTATATTAAAATATTAAAATTCATCAAAATATTGTACGCACTAAGGGTAGCGAATTATTAAAAAAATATAGACGAAAGGTAGCAAAAATAAAAGCAAAGTGTCTCGCACTTTAATTATTTGATGTGGGAAAATGAGTTTCGTCCATGAAATTTAGGGGCGTGTTGCTCGCATCGTCGTTTATGGATATAACGTTTTCTATGTGTCGGATGTTTTGAAATGATGATGCGACAGACAAAACTAGTGATATTCATGGACACTTCCGCTCTCAAGTAATTATTGCAGTTCCACTTGGTCTCGTATGAAAAGGACTTACTGACATTTGAATGGAAGGTGAAGGACCTACCTAATCCCCGAGAATATAATTTGCGAGGAAGAAAACAATTGGCCGTGCCCTAATTGGCAAAAACGTAAATCCATAATTGGAATGGTTGGGTTGTTTGGTAATCGAGGGATTTGGGGCGGAGGGGAAAGTGGCTGATGTGCGTTGACATGGCTGGCGGATTTAGTTGGGAAGTGCGGAGGAACGTCTTGGGATTGATTAGTTGCCATTAGGTGTACAGTTAGGAGGCTAACGAAGGCTAAGTAAGTAGAAAAACATCTCGGCGGAGTATTCGTCATAGTAGGACGTTGTAATGTACGAGGGAGGGAAAGAGTGGAGTCGGCTAAGGCAGAGCAGGCGAGGCGGGGAGGAGAAGTAGCCAAAGCAAACATTTAGCCTGGACTGACAATAAGATGAGGAGTTTTTAGTGGAGCGTTTAGAGTCAGTGATGTTGAAGGAGGTGAGTGGTGGGGAAATGCTGTCTTGTTGTGAGCAGAAAGACGGAAAAGCGACGACGATCAAGAAAAGAGAGATTGGATCTTTTGTGTGCTCATATATTGTTAGTCAAGTGGATTTTCCTGCGTTCCGTTGCACTAAACTACAGAAGGGAAAGTAATGACTACGGAAGGGAAGACGAAGACATGCAATGTCTATAAAGTCTTCAGCCCTGTCAGTTGACCGACTGACTCTATACTCCTCCACGAATCTCATCTAGCAAAAAGAAATAAATCTATAGCCATACAGCAGTCGGCACTCTGTCTATACATGGACAATCTCTATATATATTCATTCATTCAGAACAGCAAGTAAATAAATCGGGAGGAAAAAAAGAAAGAAAGAGTAAAAGTTTTGACTGAGTGCACATAGAAGAGGAGAGAGAGAGAGAGAGAGATGGGGAAAAGGCGAGCATAATGTCACAAGAAAGAAAAGTCGTGGGAAAAAGTCAAACCAATTTAATAATAGAGAAAGGAGTAATATTACAGGGGGATTGTAGTAGTGAGTAAGTAATAGTTAAGTTCCTGTGTCCACTAAACTGTGTACCCACTGCGTAATAATAATAATAAAAATAATAATAATGTGGTGGTAGCCAGACCGTTGTCAATAGGAGGAGTGGTAGCTCCTCAGACGACGACAGTCGCTGTTATCTTACAGTTGACTTGACCCAGTGGCCGTAGCTAGCTGGAAAACAATGGGAGCTGTGTAAAAAGTAGTGAGAAATAAGTTTGGGAATGGGAGGAGATAAAAAGACGGGAGCTGAGAGTGAGAGGCGAAGATGAGTGAGTGTCTGGGTTGGGAAGGGGCGGCGGCGGCGTGAGGTGCTGTGGAGGAATCATGTCTTCGCACCTCCAGAAAGAGTTCCGTGGTGCAGAAGGGAGTCAAGAGCTGCTATGACTTGAACGAGTCGACTTGACATCCTATCAAAGCCCTTCTCGCCTCTCCAGCCACCGATTTCTTTTCCCATTCTCCGATTATTTTATCCCGGGTGTTATCCGCCTGGTTCTGTTTGTATGCTCCCGATTCCTCCACTTCTCTCTCTTCTGCTCCAATGCATTTCTCAGCTCTAATCACAAAATCTTTCCCACTCCATTCCACTCTAAGAAAATAGGAACGCCTATGAATTCTATCTGGTGAAATGATTGCCCTAGCCGCCGTTTCCGTCACATTTTAATCATTTTCATCGTTCATAACACGGAGGAACATGTGGCAAACTTTTATCTTATCCGACCTCACTCTGCTACTTACCAGACCACTAGTCACCGGATCACACCAAGCCACACAGTCAACTCCATCACATTATCGCACTTCAATTTCCAGTCCACCGACTACTCCTTATCTCCCCAACATTATCACTCCAGCTTTTAACCGTTTTTCAGATATTGACTTCGCCCCCTTCAAACAATCCACAGAAAGATCCAGCCACCTTTCCTACCTACTACAACGCCCCTAGCCATCCATTCTTTTTGGCCTCACGTATTATAATCACTCGCTCTCTCTACTCTCTCTCTCTCTCTTCCCACACAGTTAGTAGGTACTCATGACTACATTCATTGCAATGCAACTCCAGGGATGGAAAACTTATTTCCCTTATCGTCTACTTCAGAGACATTTTTATGTCATGCCTGACTATTAATAATATGATTTTTGTTTTGAGCATCATTCCTGACGTGACCCCTTGTCCCAATGTCTACTTTATCTATGTCATGAGGCGACAGACGTGATTTTATTACCATTTTATTCCCATCCTTCCATTTTCTTATCAACCATTCTTAATTGGTGCATCAGAATAAATATTTACATTGCTTGTTGATTCAATTAAATATCTGGAGACATTTTTCAACTCCTTTCTAGCTATTTTTCCCTAAACTTTGTCTGTTTCCTTGGACTAATCTAAAGGATATACCACCAGAGAATTTTATTTAAGTATGCCCTTCTATATGCATATATTCTTGGAAGAGAAGAAAAAAAAACTTTTCATTTATGAGAAGACTGTTGATCGAATGGCAAATATTTAATCTACATATTTGCATACTCTTATATTGCAATCAGCTACGTTCCTTCTCTTTTTACAAGCAATTAAACGAACATAGGTAGGTATTACATTATTCTGATTTGATTCCTCCTAAATTCAGCCCCCTGAACTTTCACTATCTCTACATCACGACTTTATTTGAACTTTAGAATAATTGAGAAAGAAGTCTGTCATCGTTAACGTCACTGTGTGTACAAACATGGATACCGTGTTCGCACTGCTATACTCCTACAACACCAAACAAATAATCAACTTTACTTTGCAAACTTACAGTAGAACCATCTTTTTGTCTACAACTTTCTGGAGTGAAAAGTTTTTTTTTTCATTTTAACTGATTGTCAATTTTCCTATGCAGAATACAACGGAAACTGTGAGAATCTCATCCTAATAGTTTCAGGGAAATGTCCAAAAGGAAAATAGTGCAATGTCTTATTATAAATACTCGTGAAATACAGTGCCAGGTTTTAATGAAGCTAAATTATGTTTTCCATTCTAAATTTTGTCTTTTGATTTAATCACATACAAGCATTCTTCAGGTGTTTACTGAAATCCTATGGCTTATATTGTTAGCTAATATTTCATTAGTTCCCCAAAAGTCGTTTTCTTTGAAATTATTACTTTTGAAACCCCTAACGTGCACTCTAGAATTTCAGTTGGTTTGTAATCAATCTGGGAAAGACAAAACCTCATTAGCCTTCAGGGCAGATTCCCCATTAGAACTGCAATTACAAGGTCAGAATACAATAGGACAGAGGAAAAGTTTTTCAAGATCACATTTCTAGATTTAAAAGAGAAATAGGAAATTATTGACGCAAATCAGAAAAATATTGACGTAAATCCAGAGAATAATTGCCTGGATCATTAGATGATTGTTCATCGTGAGTCAAGGTTGCACGTGCACATTTATTGTCCTACTAATTGATTGGGGTAATGAACCATTTTTTCCTCAAACTTTTCCGCGTATTACGTAACAGAAATTCGAGAACATGCAATAGAAAAATTACAATGCGAATCAGGCATGAATTCTCATCAAGTGTAACAATGGGGCCGATTTCTCCTTGAGCTGCTCTTAAGTTGTACAGGCGAAACTTGAAGATTTTATTTGATTACGCAGAAATCCACATAAATCATGGAGTCATACGTTCGATCGAATACTGTCAAATACTTCTTGTGTAATAAGGCAATTGAATATCAGCCTAGTTTTTAACACTTTTTGACTATTCCTATAGTCCCCTCATTTAATTTTAAAGGATATAATTTTGAGTAATTTCTGTCGTAGATTTACTCAATTATTTATGAAAGGAAAATACTCATTAGTATTTACTATTCTTATTCAAGATATACAGAAAGCGCAAATTAGAATTTCCCTTGATAGATTGATTATGCTTCCAAGCAGGTTTGTAGTAGGGACGTTAAACGACGGGAATATAAAGGATAGACGAGCGATCACCCGTCTGTGCCTACATCAGTCGAATTTTACGGGTATCAATGACAAAGAGTAAAATGACAATTCAGCGTCCTTCCGAACTGTAATTAAAAGAACTTGAAAGGAGAAGTAATCAAAGGAAGTATCGAATTTTGGCAGAAAAGAAAGTGCAGAGAGAAATTAAGTTGATGGAAAAAGGGCAGGACAACTCGGGAGGGAGTCCTAAGCGGACTACCTACATGTCTTGCTCTACTTACGGTTAATTGAACGACAGTCAGCCATTATTTGCACCTTGCTCTTAGCACTTCTCCTCCACATTACACAATTACACTATCATCCATCCCTCACTCACTCACAATACTCACACTCGACTCACAAGTCACCAATCTTATAAGTAATGGGAGACAGGTTTAGTATATCAGCATATAGCTGACCTATAGCTTAAATTTGAGACACATTACTTATGTTTACCTTAACTAACCACGAGCCTGGCTAGTAATGTAGCTACCTAATGTAAGTAAATAGAGATATCATTCACCTTTTTGAGGCACTTTCTACCAGAAGAAGTAATTCCTACTCGACTGAAAGGCTGCCTCTGGTTCTTAGTTAACACATTATTTCTATTATTAGGCTAGTACAGATAGTAGTAGGAAGTAAAGGGAGCTACCTACTACACTCACATTTTAAGAAACCGATCCCAAGTAAACAAACAGAAACCGTGAACGCATTTCCTCCTATTCCCACACTTTTCTTTTGTGCTGGATAGTTTTTATTTCCGTTGTAGGCAAAAAAGAATTGGCTTATATTTCTAAGCCCACCAGCTAAATTTTTCTGGTTTCTGTAAATTAGTAATCAGGATATATTTTGAATAATACTAGGGTATCCTATGCTATAAATAAACTACAACACAACAAAATTTACAGTACATTGTAGGAAATATTGAAGAATTTTGAATTGAAATGGTTAATGAATTTAATGGTCTAAATGGCTAAATTTTTTAATTGCAGATGAATTTTTGAAATGGGATTCTAAGTGAGAATTGAAGTCGAAAATAAATTGACTTTAAAATTAAATTTGCGTTCTCTTTCATATTTCAACGTTGCTAAATGTAGAAGCTTTTAGGGGAATAAATAGTTGAAGGAAAGGAGGGAGAAGTGTATTGGGAGCATAAAAATTAAGATTGGCACGAAAGGGAAAAAAATCGGTATACTTAGATGGAAAGTCGTAAGCAAATGTTGGTTATTAGAAGAGAGAATAAAAAATGGTGGTGAAAAGGCTGTTGGAAAAATGTTGGTTTGTAAGGTAGGGATATGGAAAAGAGAATTGAGGAACTTTCTCTTTGACTGCTATTGCATTGTAGGAGATAGAATTTTGAAGAGTTTCGTGAGAGAGGAGTGATCATTTTAGGTTTATGTATTGCATAGTCACGCAGACAGGATGAGATGAGAATAGTTTAGATCCACACGAAATGTGGAGGAAGGAAAGGGAAAAGTAGTAAAAATGTGCTCAGAATGGAAAATACATAGTTTCCGTTAGTCTGGTCTGGTCTGGTCTGGTCCTTATTGTGTGTCTCTATCTTTCCGCCGTCTGTCAGCCCCAGTTTTATTTAGATATTTATAGTAACATCTACATCTCTGTCAGTAGTTTAGAGCGGTCATGTTAGTAGGAGTCTATCCTTAACAATAAGTGTATTGTCTGGAAGACAAAGTCAATAATAATATGCTATGCCACTTTAGTTGCTGAACTGTGCCGAAAGGACGTTTGTGCATCTCTACATTTGATTTTATGGAGAAGAAGAATCGAAGGAATGTATTCTTGTCCTGTACATATACATGCAGATAATATTTCCTCGGCTTCAGCAGATGACGAAGGAACTCTCGCAGCCTCTTCCACGAATTTCTTTCAATGAGCCCCTACACACACTTACTGAATTGATCTTCATTTCAAGAGCGGGGAAAGTCGATAGTCGATACTATTGCCGTGGCTTTAAATATTTCTGCTTAAAAGTGACTTTCCCATTTCCTGTGACGTAAATGCTTGGGCATGCTATTCCTAGAAACTATATAATATAATATAGCTCCCGTTAATATCTACTCAGATAATCCAATGGAACGTAAGTATATAACCCCATTTTCCTCCGCCATGATTATAATCCATAAAGTTGAGAACAGAAAAGATTAAATTGGCAAACATAAGTATATAGTATCACATATTATTATTGTGCTAGTATCAAGGCTCTTGACATTATAGTCACATAATTTTTAGCTAGTTTTTGTTTTAGATTTGAGAGGGACGTGTATGCACCTAGCATTTCCTTGTTTATTGGTTTAGGTGAAAGTGAAGTTGAGAATGGAATGAGTCTGGAGAAATATTTGAGGGCTATCAAGTTATGTTAGCCTCACCGCAGTGGCACAGGCAATTTATTTCCCTAAACTGCTTCTAATATTCCAGTTTTCAATGGATGGATTAGGGAATTTAAGTATGGGAGGGAGTGAGTACACACCGAGATCGGATTCACTCAACTCGACGGCGAGCAGAGCATAATATTATTATATAGGTGAAATGATCCCGAAATGGTCATGGCTTCCTTAGGATCTAATAAACTCTCTAAACGTGCATTATATTAGCAAGGAAATGGCTACTCTCTGTGCATACACACACACACGCACACACACACACACACACACTACGAGTGCATATGGAAGGAAAGTAGTGGGAAAATATTTTATCCACCTACTTTCACTCACACCCAAGCAAAATTGCTCTGAAATTAATCCTGAGCGTCTAGTCAAGCCTACTAAATACATTTTATAGGAAATCATTGGTTTTCTGCTTGCATTGCATGGCATTATGGGAGATGAGATGAGGAAGAAGAGAAGAGAGACACATAGACACACAGCCTGCTCTCAATTGCACAGTTTCAACTTTGAAATGGGAGTCGAGTGTGAGTAGCAAGTTGAATATCCGCCTGGCATTAGACGGGATGTGGATGTGGATGGAATGGCTCCTTGTCGTTTCGTCTCTGTCCTTTCCTTCGTTCCTCCTGTCTGTCTCTTTTTAAGTTGATCGTGATGGAAGAGATGGGGAATGGAGCTGCGGATTTAATTCCAAGTCAAGGGAAGTGAACTGGAGTGAGCGGGGTTAGGGCCACATCACCATGCACCACTCCTACTAGCAGCTCCAACAACCCTGCCACGCTCGACGGCTACCTAGACGAAACTGTTTGTGATAGATAGGAAGGAGCATCTCCTATTAATAGAACAGATGAGATGAGAGGGAGGACACCAATGCTATCAACTATATGCTCCGCTAGAGTCAGGACAAAGATGGATAGAGTTCTCAATCCCCGACCAAAATCACATCCATGATGCTCCCGATTCAATCCTCGACAAGAATTGCTTTCCCCGAACTCTCCCGCCGCTCCATCTTCTCTCTCTCTCTCTCTAATGCTAATATAATTTCTAAAGTATTAGAGCCAAATAATATCTGCCTTCATTCCTTGCCCTTCCCAATCGCTTCACTAAGAGACCAAGTCAACTGTAAGCGTCGGCAATGAAATCACATTCTTTTATAACTTTCCCATTCACATTCAACTCCGACGACTATCTGTGCACAAAAAGAGAGCCAACTCCAGCAGGTAGTTTCACTTTCTACTAGCTCACGCACTCCCCAGCCAAAAACCTACACTTCCTTTCTACCCGCCACGACCAAACTGCACTCTGCACTTATTTCAACTAGACGAAATCTCTCACAACTTCTATCCTCAGGCAAAGGACCTAACTCTACTCACTTAAACTCTAATTCACTATACAGAAATAAAAACACAACTATAGCATACAGAGGCTCAGTACCCTCCCCGGGTAGTTATCCCACAACCTTAGCCTTGCTATAGCACACGCCAAAGCACTTTCTCCCGTTTCCTCCTAAATCCAAAGCAAAGCTAAACCCTTGAAACTATAAAACTACAGGACATTTGTTCCTCTACCTAAAATATACTTTCTCCCTAAGAAAAGATCCACATCTCCAGACCACAATCCAGACTTTTCAAATAACATATTGACATAAAATCTATATGACTCCATATATTAATTCTATTTAATTTACTTCAGGACTAAGTACAGCTGCTATTGATAGCCCACTGTGTAGATAAGAAACCCATGTCCACAGATTACGCCCAATCTCTATCAGACAACATTTTTACCAAGACGGCAAGAAATAATAGCAAAAACAAACAAGGTATGGAATCCAATAAAAATCTCTACTACTCAAACATTTCGTTTCTGTTCATTTCACGGGTTTAGATTTTTATCCACACTAACTGAAAAAATAGTACACTAACGTCCTGCTTCTAAATGCTTTTGCGATTAAGGCATATTTCTCTATCTGAAAATATAAATTAGTTAGTAAAAAAAATTACTACAATTTGATTCTCGTTATGATTTAAAATATTGAATGCTAATTTTTGAAATGAAGTTTGGCTTGGCGTCTCAACATCTAGGTCAGGTTCCCCTTGGGGATTTATTCACATTTACGATATAATAATTTATCTACGTATGTAGCTTCATATTCGACAGAATATATGCTACTGGATATTATATAGGTGCATAGTATATGAATATTATATCCACTTTCTGTAACTATGACTTTCCTTTTTCTTTGATTTCGTAGCTTTGGTTGGAAGCCCTACATACGATACGCATTGTTGTTTTATCACATTTGCGGAATAAGCCTAAATCTAGTGATTTATGGAGCGACTTGGAGAGGATGAAGTCATGATTTACTTTTCAGGCGTCTGCTTACCGAGAGCATTTTGAACAAGCGTTTTCTGTATCCACAATCCCCTGTGAGATATATGTTCCCTTCCAGTCACACATACTTAACCCAATTAAAATTTTCATTTGAAATCGAAACTATTGAAGGGAAGAAATTTAATTTTCTACTTCATTAATTTCATCCAACCTAATAATTTCTTCATAATAATTTAAATATTTAAAATAAATAAAGACCGTAGAATTAACGTTCTCCTCCGGATCCATTCATTACAAATGGTTGTTAAGACTTTAAAGATTGGTTAGAAATTATAGTAATAAATAAAAGTATAGTGTCCTGTATCTATGTATCATCTATATTTTAATTTAATTAAATTATTTTTTCAACTATAGCAAGCTGCCACAGAAGAGAGTGAAGCCTTTTGTATTTAGCAAAAATAAATGGATAAAACTGGAATTTTCTAGTAGATATCTGTTATATAGAGGATAAAAATGAGTAAATAGGTTATAATATAGGGCCAATGACAAAATTGACAAGCGAAAAATTGACTTGCCGGGGAGAAAAAAGCGGCTTGGGGAATTTTGCATGGTGCTGTTGATTTTTGACAGGGTGTCTGGTGAAAGTAAATGGGAAACGGTGCCCTTTTTCACGAAAACAATTTTAAACATAAATGTGTAAAAACTGGGTACAAATAATTCATAAATGCATTTAACTTTTAATTCTACTCTATTTTCTACTTTAGATAGAATAAAATCGCATAAGAATTTAAGTATATAGATATGATGACTTACACCAAGCCATTTCGTCTTTTCCCTTTTATTTGGGGAAGAATTTTTGCCCAGCCATAGCCATAGAATCGGTAGCACCACACAAATAAGTTCACATCAAGTTCATTTTTTCCGTGCAAAATAGAATTCACTATAGCAGAATTTAATTCGTAGTAAGTGCAGTATGATTAGCACACTAAAATGGTGATTACATACAGTGTCACTATTATTTGCTTACATGAATTGTATTTGTACTAAACTTAGGCCTAGCAAATAAAGAAAGTTGCATGATGTATAAAGTAGGAGTTACAGTTACAATAACATGATAAGTAGACTGCATGTGCACAAGGAAAATAATTTTTGTTAGATTTCGCAAGCGATATTGAAGTGAATAATATTGGCTGAGTAAAAAAGAAATCTATAATAATAAGTATACACGCTATATAATAATACCCCAAGTAGTTATATAGCGGTAGGTGAAGAAGGGGAATAATCCTTGCACTTATTTTTCTGGATAAAGCTAGCTATATTTATTAGGAAGGGGATATTTCCTCTGCTGTATGAGCTATGTAATTGTAATGCACCACTCAGTGTTAGTAAAACAGTAAAAGTCTGATGTAGACAATTTAGTTTTGTAACAGCAGTTGATATAACGAAGAAAAGGTAAGAGTGGGCGCATGTTGTCTACTACAGTGGAGTTAGTAGTAAGTATACATAATAGGTATGTATGTATATGAATAGGGCGGAAAGGAAAGGAGTAGTGAAAGGAGGTCTGACTAAATTTGATGTAATTTAGTTAATAAAGGAAGTAGATAGTTTTTCTTGAAGCAACAGTGGAATCGACATAAGTGACAGAGTTGAGTTGATAAGAAAAGGTTAATGACGAGGAGATGTTGAGAAAGAGAGTTGGAGGAGTGGAGGATGTCGATTGAGAGAAACAGGAGGCAAGAGAGAGAGAGAGAGAGAGAGGGAGTCGGAGAGAAAATAAATAATAGTTTTCTTATCATTATGATACAAGTCTACTCCGGAGGATGATATATGGGAGAAAAAAGAGGTTGGGACCTAACGTGGTATATAGAGCTCCGCTCGCAATCACACACAATTCAGACATACAAGAGGGCCAGGAACATAGAGATCCTCTTCCAATTGCCAAAGTACTTAGTGAAAACACAGGGAATTTATTGTGCTCTATGAATTAGAATTTATTACAGGATATTATAAATAGCTCCGACAATAATTGCTAGAGGAGGAGTGGAGGAGAATAAAAGTTTCTTCCGAGGATAATGTTAGCTACTTGAGTTTAAGTGCCCTAAGTGCATTAGTGTACATTATGGCGACTTTTGTAAATAAAGCAATTTTCTTTAGTTGCTATTGAAGAGACGAAATAGTTGCTCTCTGTTTATTTAGTGGTGAGCAGAGCATTACGAGGGGAAAATAAATATTAGTAAAAATGGAGAAAGAAGAAAGGTGCGCTTAGGTGGTTTGATGCTCACATAAAATATTATTGGCTACTTAAAAATATGTACAATTGGGAAGTTGCTTACTATATTAGCATTGGGTCGTTTTGGGAAAGGATTTTCATTGGCTCCTAAATGGCTAGCTTCAGTTTCAGTGCAGTTTAAATGGAATAATCTTTAGAGCGTAAAAATAAAAGAATAAAGAGAGAGAGTGGAGTGAGTGGAGTAGGACAAACTTAAACTGTCGGATGAGGCAGGAGGACAGGAGTGAGACGTTCAAGTGAGTAAGCTAATGCAGAGATTTAAAGTTGCCAAAGATGAAATGCTTTTAGCGAAAGTGAAAGGTTAACGTAATGATGATACTCAGGCTCATAGGATTTATCGGTGACGGCTTCAGACTCTAATTTACAGGCATCCAGATATATTTATATGTGTTCGAGGGAGGCGTGAGTGACTGTGAGTGAATGAGCTGTGTGTGTGCAAAGTGTGGATGCGTCTGAAGGAGAAAAGCCATCTCGGGCTCCTACAGTTGCAGATTAGAGACGTCTGAGGTGGCTGGCAGATAAGTAAGGCTGAATAGGAGCCGAGGAGTCCCACTTAAACGCTTTATTTACTTACAGTCGTCCGTGGATAAAGTCAGTGAAAATATCTTGAACGTGTTAGTGAGGAGGATTCTATCTATCTCCTCTGCCGGTGAACGGAGTGAAGGGAGGGAGCCAGAGGTTTATGTATGAATAAAAAGTAAGCTCCCTGCCACTCGCTAAACTTTCGATGATAGCCGCACAGAAATTTAGTTAGTGCATGGCTAGAGAAATGGAGAGGACCTTATTTTATATTTATCTACTTAAGTGTAGTACTATGGACGTCTGAATGGATGGATGGATTTTCGCAAGCAGCTCATATCTTCTAGCTCCAGTCTTCTCATAGCCACCTTTAACTGCTTATTTACCTACTTACTATACAATAATAATATAGGTAGGTAGAGTAAATAGGAAATTGCATGTATATCCGAACCTACCGCAAATAAATAAACTCTCACCGCACGGCTCTCTCTGTAGAGCTCCAACATTTTTAGCACAGAAAGTGCACAGGATGGAAGCCTTTTCATTCTGCACAGATAACGAATGATGCTAGCCCAGTTTATTTGATGTAGGTAGCTAGATATTCGGTAGTCGGTCGTGGTGGCTGCTGCTTTTGGTCGCTGTGTGGCTCCTGGGCTATATAATATGCATGTATATTATAGGCAGGGAGTGGAGCGGAGTCAGGTAGTCAGTGTGCGTATAGAGTGCAGAATGAAAAAGAATGAGATGGTCTGACGATGAGTGAGATTGGTGTTTTCTAGGATAGAGTATTAAATCTGTGACTGACTGAGTCAACTTTGGTGTTTCTGTAATGAGTGCAAATCCGGAGAGTGGAGTGAGATTAGGGAATAGAAGAATAAGGCACCAAGGCAAGACAGGGGAACGCAACGGAGTTAAACTGTGTGAGAGAAACAAGGCAGTGTCTGTGAAAATGAAATGCTTTAGTGCCAGCACCGACACTCTACCTCATTTCGGCATATAGAACTACCGCTGACTGACATGACAGTGAGACGAAGAGCGTCAAGACTTCTCAAATCAAAGTACACATTCACTACACCGCACCAAGCACCATAGCCACTCACTCTCCTCCAAATTCACCTCCATCCAAATCCACCACCAAGAGATCTAATAGAAAGCTACTTCTATCTACCCGGCTCTTCTTAGCTCACTCACACCCTTCATCTTTCCTAAATCCCTGCCCTGCCCTTGTCAATGCAATGTGTCTTTTGCAATTTTAAAATTATTACTACATTACTACCTAACCATTGTATTCTGTATCTTATCTGTATCCCCGAAAAATTAATAACTAACTCACCTATACTATCATAGAAATTGCAAACCTCATCCTTAACCCCTTCCATTCCATTCTATTTTTAGTGCAATCTACGAGAGTTTATAGAATCACATTCTGTCCGTATGTCCGTCCAGGTTAACGATAACTCCCACATTCTGGTCTGCTTCTACCTGATGCATATTATTATTTGATGGTTAGATTAAATATTATGAACTACACACTGCTTCCACCATGTAAATGCCATTGTATTATAAAACATTGGAAACTGCTTCCATAAACTCTTAAATATTGTACAATAAAACATTTCGTACATAATATCATGATTTTAGCGTTTCTCCCAAAAGAGCTCACAGAGTCCCCAAAACTGGGGCGAGGCTTCTGTTACTGTGCCGTTCGCTTTTTCTCGGATACAAAATACAATGCAAATTTTCAATTATGTATTTGGTTCTTTAGATAAGTTTAGGAAGAGATGATGAAGACGCTGAGCTACCCTGTAGAGGCACGAACATATATAAAAGACAGTATCAATATTAACTGTGTAATATTATATTAGTATAGAGTATAAATATATAATATAGTAGTAATATCTATAGCTACATTTGGTTTATCTATATCTACTCGGAATCGATGGAAGTTGCAAAAGAGATTCCCTGACAGTAAGGAACAGACGAGTTCCAAGTTTCCACTGTAAGTGAACTAGTAATGGCAAAGATAAAACTAATCTCGGTAGTTGAGAGTGTTAGATAGGTAACCATATCCGGCAATAGAAAAGAAGATCCACCAGCACCTGAATGGACTTTAGGCGGAGAAGGGAAGGCGAACGAGAACGAACGAGGAGATCAGGTCACACTAATACAATATGTCGACAAAGACAATCCACTATAAATAAGACAATCCTCTGGCGATTAATTCCTATCCAGACTATTCATAGTAAGCACTAAGCACCACACGTCGGTGAGCATCCATCAAAAACATCACGCACGCACCACGCTACGCTACACTCTTCACTTCTTACTTACTTGCATTAGTTACAACGGAGATGAGTCCTAAAACTTTTCCCCACTAAATCCTAAGCCTTTCTTTCGAATAACAAACATCTCACGGAAATTAACTTTTATAGGTAGATGTCTCAATTGAAAATCTCTCAACTTTCAACGATTTGCCTAGGTAGCATTGTTTGCTTGAAAACGAGAAAACTTTTCGGGGAAGAAAAGGAACAAGATTTTTCCAAGTCATTTTTATACAAATATCTCTGGATATTATGAATGATCACAAAACGGATTAATTAGTGCTACCAGGAAGAATTATTGTTGAAAGCGGATTTTAGACTCAGGAAGTAAGTTCAATAAATCCTGATAGGATGTGTAAAAAATCCGGAAGGTAAATATCTTGGAGCTACTGATGCGTTACACACGCCCACGCCTACTCCCTCATTTTTAAAATCTCAATTTATGAGCAAATTTAGTAAAAATTTTAATTTTAAGGGAAAATATTTATTTTCAGTTTTGAATCCCCAATAGATATGTTGCGACTAGTTCGTAAAATATTTAAAAGGAAGATCATCTAATTTAGATAAAGTTTGCTGTATAGTAGAATAAGTTTGAGCCAGTGCTGCAGAGGCGAGAATTTTTGATTGGGAAAGATGAGATAGGATGTCATATCCGCAATTTCTGTTTTAGGTAGATAAGGGCTGTATGGATTCGGGAGAATGGAGGACGGGAGAAAGTATCGGAGGAGCATTGAAGCTGAGTGGAAATAATAAGCAAGTGAACTCACTCGCGTCAGATCCATTCATTCATTTCCTGCAAAGAGTAAACAGTCTAAAATCGCGGAAGGTTAGCTACCTACTCTGCGCTCAGGTTAAATTTTCGGTTTGCCCTTTTTGTCTACAATAATTTTCGTCTCATTCCATGTGGAAAAGTTAGTTAGCTGCTCAGGAAATTGCTTTTTCCGTATGAAGGATAAAGGGAGGACGAGTCGCGAGGCGAATTTTGGCATATAGGAGTGAAAGTCGCCTCTTAAATAGCTAACCATTGCATTGTACGTAACAGTGGCATTATTACATGAGAAAATCGAAATAGAAAGTTTAGATTGTTCATCGTCTAGCGATTGCATTCATGCACACCAACACAGATACCTTATTGCTACTACTGTCACAAAATACAATTCTCCTGCTCCTGACTCTGATCAGGATTTTACAAACCAGGGCCAACAACCACCACTCTACTTCCATCCAACAATATAAAACACAGCTCAAATCTCATACAGGGCGATGCATTGACATCCTGGGACCCATTATACGATAAATTTTCGGGAGAAATAGTCAAGAAGGAAAGTCAAAATAATTTCTCAATCGTAGAAAGAGAGACATGAGTAATATTAAGTTGTTGTTGTTGCAGAGTAAGTGCCATAATCCTGGCCAATGTTTGTGTTAGTCTTTAGTGAAGATCCTGTAAAGAAGTAGAGAGGAATATAAGAGAGGGAGTTAAATGTGGCGTAGCCTCGAGACAGAAACGCTTGGGTCATACGGAGATTCCCAGACGACTTTCACTTAACTATCGGTTTTATTTCGTCAGTTGCTTTAGGAAGTTAAGATTTGCTTACCTTTCTGCTTTCTCCTCGTATGATTAGGTGCTTTGCATGGCTCCGTCGTTGGTTTTTCACATGTAGAGAGAGCATGGATGCATTGACGTGTGCAGAAGGCACTCGGCTCGTAAGTAAGTCGCCGCGGAGCTCGACCTGCATTTTGCCTACCTCCTATGTCATTATTTGTAGATTATCCGAGAGTGTATTGTCAACAGCCATCTTGTCCTGTTATGTTTCCCTGGAGTTGACATCGTTTGACTTTACTTTGTATTCTGCAGATACTCCACTCTACTCCAATCCTTTATACTACAATACCCATTAACTTGCAGACGAATATTCGATTCAATTATTGTATTCCACAGGAACGCACGAGGCCAACTAAACACAACGAGAACGACAGACGCCGTCCAAACACAAACTCCCATACTATTCTTCCCCGGCCTGTTTCTGTTCACAGACTCCTGCAAACTGCAATAGCTGTCTCCTTGCATCTTGCATTATTATACTCACCTTCTGTTCCTCCTTCTCATTGTACTCCGAACACGCTCATTACAGAACTGCCGACAGATAATAAAATTCGCCTTCCTATTCTAACACATCCCCCACCCGTACTTTTCAATACCCACCAAAAATACACTGACACTGAACTAATCAGAGTCGGGCCTCTCATCATAACCATCACCTCATCCCATGACCATGAAACGGGGAAAGTCAAGATCCTAAACAACTTTTCTTCCTCTTTTCAATAATTATATAATAACTATGACTATTGCAAGATATAACTGTTGGCTGCTTAAAAAGTATTAAGACATTGAAATTTCGATGGGAAGACTAAAAAATTGACTAGGGACTCTCCAACTATGTTTCTATTTACTACGACGCCAATCTTCTCAACTGCGTATCTTTTAGCACATGAAAGCTTTCTGATTTGATAAGGCATTTTTGTAGTAAAGTATCTACATAGATTTTCTTTGTCCCACTAATGCACACCAGAGATAAGGAGAAAGCCGACTGATAAAAGTAGTTCATGGGTAGAATAGTCGCTAGAATGTCATCAGTTTCCCATACTATTCTCGGATTAATCTACCTACCTACTGTTTTCGATTTGCAATCATGGTGTTTACAATATTGGCTTTTCCTCAGTCACTCAAACTGTCTGTTTCAAACGTGTCAAATAAGTACAGGACTATACATTTAAAAAATCATGTTCCATATTTCTAACTTGGCATTTTATTCATATATTATAATATGCGATACGATAGTGTAACGACGTTACGAACTATGGCGTAGATACATTTCTAACTAAATCTTATTTTCCCTTTCTTTAAAAGCTTTTAAGGATAATGATTAAGAAACGCCTCTCAGCTTCAGCTTCATGGAAATATGTCTAAAATCCTGAAAATGGATTTTAACATGTACGATTGTACCCAACTGGTGTTTCTCCGTATATTAATAATTGTGTTTCAAGTTTCAATATATCGCCCACGCAAAAGGTATTAATGACCTAAATAAAAACATCATTTCAAAATGCTCGCAGTAACAATTTGCTTGTTGGCATACACAGGTAAATTTTTTTAAATGTAAAAGTTGTGTACAAATGCAACTAAACGGATAATATGTACATTGCAATGTCGATGTCATGTCAGTCTTAAGGAGTAGTGGGTGTGGGCAATTTGAGAGTACTCAACACAATGTAGTATAGGGATTGGCATAATCCATTTACAAGCTACAATTTTTCACCGAGTGCTACTGCTACCCAACTTTCCTAAAAATCGGATTTTATATTATCTATACCGCACAAGGTCCTGAAGTAAATAGTTGCTTTGAGTCGGAAAGCAGTTGCCGACAACTTCAAAGTTTAAATTTCTTGGAGGGAAAACTTGAAGGCTGTCGGCAATTGCCTTCCGCAAAACAATAGTTCTCGGTCGGGTGCTCTAGATAATATAAAGTCCGATTTGTGAGGAAAGGCGGTTGGTAAAACAGTGTGCCGTTTTGGAATGATTTTGTTAATACATTGGTTTGACTATTCTCATATTGCCCACATCCACTACCTCTTAAGGCTTGCAATGTGATTTTCCAAGGTTATGGACTAAATTAAATAATAATGTGTGGTCATTATACGATTACAAATATATAGTATTAACGGTATAATTAGGAATAATCCGAAGAGGTAAATATATGAGTTTAATGCAAATATTATCCTTTTTAAGCGTGGGCATTGGTTTGACACAATAAAGTTTGGAACTGACAATGAAATTGAATATTATTTTAGATAGCTTCATGTTTTATTTATAAGACAGCCTGCATTAAGTAAAATACAACTTTGCCGACTGCAATAAATGTTCTCAAAGTGCATTATTGACTAAAATAATTTTTGGGGCTATGAAAGGGAAAATATTGGCAGTTTCACTAAAAATATTATGCAGAAAATGGTTTAGACGAGATGTTTAATTGACAACTGAATATTCACACGTTTTTGGGGCGCTGTGGCATGATGTATCAGCATTCGAGAGCTATGACGAAGTAGTCGGATAGTCATGAAGAGTTGATAATTAAATTTCGGTAAACTAATTGTGAGATGAAAGTGGGGCTGAGAGAAGCCTAATGAGGAGCTATGCATTTACAATATTCATTTCGTATGTAAAATCAAGACAAGCATCCCATGAATGAGCACAATAGAATTAAGCATCTTACTTATTTTATTAGACGATAGATTCTACTAACTGTCTATCTTATTTCTAATGAGGACTAATCTGGGTCATATTTAGGGACTTATATAGTCTCGACTACATACTTCTGGTTATACATTAGTTTTCGGCAGTCTAACCTGCAGAGACGGAGATAAATAAGATATTGTTACATTTATGCATGCTTTTTAACAATTATTTGCACTATGTGCTGCATCTTCCTTTGATCAAAGGGAAAATTCATTTACTTTACGATTTAAGAAGCATGAGAATTAGATTAGAACCGTCTCTCCTGTTATTTTAGGCTGCAGGCTCCATTAACTACTCGCGCAGAGCTAAGAAAATGTTATTTAAGAAAGCAAAACGGTAATAATACAAAGTGGAAAAATGCCTAGCCCTATTAGCCAACGTGTATGGATTTATGTAGAATGCTGAAAAGACACTGGCCAAAAGACACAAATATCAAATACCTAAGTGTAGTACATGCACATTTTAACTATCATTGAATCGTGATCTATGCACGCTATCTTAAGATAGTTGCAGCTAACGATACATTCTGACTGTCGCATTAAAGGCTAAAACTCCCTGTGATTAAACTTTAGCTTTCCTTTAAGACTGGAGAATGTGTGAAATTAATTGTCAAACATTCTAATGCGCCTTTCTTTGTAGCTACTCATAAAATAGCACTTAAAGCACCCACCGCACCGCCTCACAATGAGTAAGCAAAAGCTAAACGGCTAGGCCTTGAACGTTTGCAAAAGAAAAATATTTACTTTTTATAAGTATTAATCACTTGGGCTCCTTGACAGGGGCCACTAAGTGTATCGCTTGTACCTACGTGATTAACTGATAAAGTAGTTTGTTGAGAATTCTTTGTATGCAAAATAAATATTTCATTTTGAATGAGGGCCAATTATTTATGTATACTTTACTTATAGCTAACTATTATTTAATGTAGAAATCCGGTAAAGGTTATCTAAATTCTATACGTTAATAAATTTACTTATTTCTCTTAATTATTTTAACACTTACACAGTGTACGAAATAATTATTTTCGCATTAACAATTTAAATTTTATGGGATTTTGTCAAAAAATTTATATTGGTTTACATATTTATGTCTTTTGGTTGGTTTTATAAAACTCCTGTTTATATGCTAGGTACCCATCTATAAAAGTGTCAAATTGTTATTAATCGTAGCGAGCTTTTTTAACTTTTGAATAATTTTTGTACTGATTCAGACACAGCACATTGTAATTTTATTTAAAAAAAATGTTTGAATACCTGTGATACGTATACTATATTGGAATCATTTTGATCATTTTGAAGTTCGAGCATATTGTACTGTGGTATTTGATGGCTATATAATAATTTCATTTAATGGATGAGCGACATCATAACCAAATCTTGAGTAAACATTAACACCAACATATCTATAGTAATTACATCATATACAATAAAGTATAGTTGCTATGGTCCAATGGTGTAGTATATGCCACAAGGAATGCAAAATTTGATTGGTTATCTATCTTTATGGGATTCGCCATCTATAACGACATAACAAAGTCATTGTGTTCTGAAAATGCTTCTGTAATGAAACTTGACTTCTCCATCTACCTTTAAAACATCAGTAGACACCATAGACATGATAAAAGGATAGGTAGGAACAAGAGGGCTTCATAGAAATGCGATGATTAAACTATTTTCTCATCAAGGAAACTAGTTCTGACGTCATCCAAAACTAAATAGTAATTATTGGCGGAAGAAAATATAAAACAGAGTTTTGCATGACAATATTCAACGCTATCAAGTAAAACACAATTTAAGCACCTACCTACTACATATTATGAGTTGTATCGAAGATTCTAAAACATACTGTCCCTGCTTTACATAGCTATTTATCAATGTCAAAAGTAATGGAGATATGATTAGCTACGCTTCTTAGAAACACATGTACGTACTTGTATTTCTTCTCATACGAGCCTTGTCTTTATAGTATTTCCTTCACTTCTTTAGAAGAGAGCGATCTGTATTTTGCACAATATTTTTATGTTACGCCATTTTCTTGCATGAAATAATGCTAGCGATTTCCATGCTGTAGCATTGAATATGCAAATGACTTCTTTCTTTTTTACACACATGTACAAAGCATTGTCATTTCTGTAACGCGTTTTACTACATTGTTTAATACAATAATGCTTGCCTACCACATTTTAAGAACTGTGTCTTAAGTGGCAACTTTTATGAACATGTCTTATAATTCATGAATTATATTACTTGAAAGATGTTTAGCAATTATATGCTGGAGACCTATCCGACATTGCTTGGGCTCCTCCATAATAGGACAATTATTTACTTGCACCCATGAAAATGACGATTATAAAATTGCTGCTAATAATTACAGACTGTTGCAGAGTTTCCAATAATAATATCTTGCCTTTGGGAGTTATAAATCAGTCCTAATAAATATTGCGGTAGAAAGTAAAAACTATGAGAATATAATATCGAAACAAAATAAAAGCCCCCTAAGTAACGATGACCAATTATTGTAAATATCTCTATTGTTGTGTGTGAGTGATTTTAAGATTTAAAGTTACTGCATGCCACAAACATTAGCTGTAATGTTTTCTAAATTTTGTGCATGTAATATGAATCTGTACTACTTGATTTACATATATATTACCATAAGGAGTTTTTATTGTAAAACGTGTAAAGTAACAATGTAATAATAATACTAACACAACGTGTATGATAAAAGTTGTGAAAATGAAGACTAAATTTGAGGTATACGTATAGGTACGCGCTAGTAATAATCGGAAGCATTTGATGCTGATATTATTGTGTAGAAGTGTCTGGTTTTCATTTTAACTACAAGTGAAGTGAAGAGTATATCGGTCGATATAATATAAGGGCTCTGTTTCTATAATATCCGTTAATATATTTCTAATTTTGCTTATAATGTTGGTTGTATATAGTTTGAAGTGGAAATGGAATTACCTACAAATAGTTTCCGAACTTATTTGAGTTATTTTACATGGTATATATAAGCTGAGTGTGTGTGTCTGTAGGAATCCGAGTATTAATGTGTAAACAGGCTACACTTTGAATCAGCTTTTGTTCTCGTCTTAACTTTTTCTTTGTGGAATGGTGTTGTGTTGTGCTGGGCTGTGCTAGTTGGGCTGTGCTGCTGTGCAGTGTACTAGTGTACATACATAGCATTCCCTAACTTTCACATAACAAAGTCGAGAAGAGTCGAGAACGCTTTGAGACGTTCATATCAGAGGCTTCTTTCAAATTACTCCACTCACTGCAGTTCTGTTATCATTCCAGACAAAAGGATTTCACTGACAATTTCCTTTTCTACTGCTTCGTGGAGGATTTGTTGGCTATGTAGCTACACCTTAGACCACTTTTCTATTTTGGCACTACACCATTTCGAACTCCTTCTCCTACAGCCACGTACGTATCTCTTGTTTATTTTCACTGTTCACACTAGAAGAGCTGGAATCTTCTTTTGTAACTTAAGGTGGCTACGTACGTACCTACTTCGTCTACTTATTATTATGGTGCTACAACTACAGTGGGCAACAGTTAATGATTACAGTGTAACTCCTTTAGAAGATCATAGAAACAATCTCCAAATTTCATTGTGTATCTCTTGCAAGAATTTAGCAAAAGATTATTTACACTAATATTACATAAATACCAAAGCTCCTCTCAACTTAATTATCAATGTAAATAATCATCTTTGTCATAAAATAAGCAGATAACAGTTTATCACACATAAATATATAATGTGTAACTATTGATAGGTACATTATGTTAGGGAATTGATGCAATTTGTAATTTATATAGTAAAAAACAATTCTCAGCTCCATAGTAAAGCCAATATGAATAAAAAGAGCACTTGGCACTTTTCTATCATTGTCAATTGTGTTCAAAAAGTCTTTAGGAAGAGTTGTCGAGTTTTTGATCGAGGAGATAATGGGATGACCTTGATATGTATGTATGTTCCCTAATTATAGTACTAAGAAACAGAGGTGGATAGAACTAATGGTGCTACAAAAGATAAAGGAGCATTACCTGAAAAGCCAAAAAAACGATGGCCGTGGTAGTGAAGTCTATTTGGCTGCTGTGGTTTGGTTCGGCTTCCGTTGGACTTATAGTTCTGGTTTCCCTTGGCCCACTCTGGTCTCTGGGACTTTGAGGACGCCTAGAGAAAAGGTTGAAAAGATGAGGTCTTGAAACAACGCACGTCATTCATACTTGCATGCAGAGTAGGTGTACTAACAATGCTAAGGGTGTTCACCAGGGAAGGGAAATACAGAGGGATCATGTTTCTCCACAGCTCACTTTACTATTTCGGAGGAAAATCAACTCAATTTACAAATGAGCGAATGTTGGGTTATTGTCTGTGAAAGGGAGCATCATCTCTAATGGCCATGGAGTTCGGCTCAGGTAGCTGACTTAACAAAGCAAATTGTGCAAATGCTTTGTCAAATCAATGTAATGCAATATGCAATGCAAATTTAAAGTTGAAGCTCTGCTGGCGATTGGCTCCCTTCCTCCCACTCACAAAATAATGACGTGGAATTTTTGGACGTATGTACCTAGTGCCTGGTAAAATGTGCAATTTATCTGTGCGTAGTTTTGTAGTTTGCACTTTGTGCAGAAATGGAGCTAATGTGTTTGGGTAAGTAAATATGGAAGAGCCGGGTTGGCCATTACAGTAATTAATAAAAACGGGCATCCTCCTCTCAACGCCAACCAAATAGCAACTAATGGTTTAAGTTAGACTCTCAACAGGATTACCTTCTGGGATCCTACAGCCATTAACTCATGTAATTATATGCTACCAACAGAAAATTCACTGATTGCATTGTGATGGGAATGTGAGTGAATGAGCGGGCGGGATGAGTGAAAACAGACAATTTCTGCATTAGCTGGCTTAGCTTTCCCCTCTCTCCCCCATTCAACACTTCAATTTCAATTCACACAATCCGACCTTGCTCTTATCAGCAAAGCCTTATCTCCTCAAACAATACACAAATGCCCTACACACAGCATCATCTTTTTAGTGGCTGCGACTTATCAGGGATTTGCACATATTTTTATGCCCTACATGCACCTAATGAACTGTGCAGGTCATTACTTCCTACCACCCTTCAATATCATCCCCATTATCTTCTTTTTTTACACTACTTTTATTACATTTTAATAGCTATGAATATTTTAGATTTAAAAAACCCAATAATTATCTCTATATTCACTAGCAGAAAGAACGTGCTAAAATGATGGTTAATTAATACTAAGATTTTTTGGAAACCTCTTGATTTTTGTATTGGGGCATTGTAATAACAACTTTTAGTTGTCTATTTTTTATGAAAACGAAGATCAGTGGATTAAGAAAACAAGAGGATACTTTAGCCAGAATCCATTTTGTTTGTTTGGAATTATCAAATGGAGCAGTAAGCACATACGGGCTTGTGAAGTAGTATCTCTTAAAAAGATACAGATCCGTCTAGCTAAATATTATCTAGAGTTACCCACCTACCACATGTACACCCAGAGAGAGAGAGAGAGAGACAGAGACACAGAAAAGATAGCAGAAGATGTATGCCGTGAAAGAAATTTTCATGCATTAAGGATGCACATTTCTCTAGGTAATTACAAATGAGGGAACATTATTCTTTAGCTGTGAAAGTTCAGTGTTATGTGAGACTGAAGAGAAAAGAGAGAAGGAGAGAGGTGAGTGAGAAGGAAGAGAAAGTGCATAGGTGGGTAAATAGACTCCTCGCTGCATAAAAGAAGAGCATTAAGTAGAAGGAACGGTGTTGTAGTAGCGTAATGAACCAAGGTGGGCATACTGCCTCTCAAAAGTGCTAAATAAATAAGTAGGTCGCTATGAAAGTGTCTGTCTAACTAGCGCTATGCTCATAATGATACGAGGGGATGAGAAGGACGTGGGAAGCTGCTAAGAAAGTAACACAAAGTGATTTTGCTGATTTGCTGGCCGTTTTCTGAAGGGAGTACCCAAATGATATCGTTTTATATCTTCATTCATGCCATTGACAATGTAGCTACGCTACGGGTGTGTATAATGAGGAGTATAGAGGACTGTTTTATGCAGTTGCACATTGAAAGGAGGCAGAGATATTATTATGAAAGTGTCAAAGGAAGGTATAGGTGGGAGCCGTGTTTTTAAAACAGGGCTTTGTATCTGGGGGCGATGGATGGAAAGAGTGAAAGTCGGATGCAGGACGCGGAGACTTATTGTTAGCGTATTTTTAGGCGAGAAGCTGAAGTTAAAAGAAAAAGGATGACTTTACCAAAAGGAGATAAAGGAGATGCAGTCGTGTACTTTAGTTAAGTAACACGGAGGAGGAGTGACGAGAGCAAGACGTTGACATTTGATGTCCTAATGTGTATCCAACACTGTTTCTTTATACTTTCTCTTGTGCCGACGGTACAAAGACGTCGTATAAATTGTTCTTTGCCTCTGTCCGTTCAAACTGACTGATTTTCAGCTCAGATGTGAGTTAAGTAGAAAAGAAAGGGAATTGCAATTCAGAATTTGCAATTTTGCAAGGCAATTCCAGCGGCAGACTGGAATAAACGAAGAAATGAGAGTACACTCAACGAACTCACTGATGAAACGAGAGGAGCCTTATACTTTCTTCCTACAGTTCTTCCTATTTGCTGATCTATGGAAGAACGGAAGAGAAAGAGAGAACGGACTATTTGCGTTTTTCAAGAGCGAGATGGAAAGAGAGAGAAGAAGCAGCAGCAGAAGAAGAAGAGTTCGTATCTATGCAGTAAGTAGGTTAAGTAAGTCAAAGTCAGGCTGCTGCTGCTGCTGCTGGAGAGAAAGAAAAAGCGAGACTGTTGCTTTGTTTGTTTTAGAGTCTTTGTTGGGATGGAAAATGTAAAGCTGGAGGAGTCCAGGAGACAAGGGGATTGATTTGGCTGGCTTTGACTTGGATTCCGTTGCAGCCACAAGAGGACTTTCTCTTTTTCACCGAACAGATCTCAGAGCTCACATCATGATCTCCAACGGAGTGGAGTCAAAATGAGTCACTGGCGATTCAGAGACAGACAGACAGACAATGCATTAGCATTGGCACAAAAGAGCAGAGAGTGGAAGGCAGACACGTCCTGACTTCACCGCTTTGAGAAAGTAACTAACTGGAACTCGGTCGGCTAAGCCGTCCCTGCATTCCATTTACAGCCACTTCGCCCGTCCTCGACTCCTTCGCCTGCTGCTTGGCCAACTCTCTCTCCGACAGACTTTCACTTCGCTTTCCCTCCCTCCTCACCAAAATGCCATGCCATGCCACAGTCGAGACTCTCCACAGTTTCTTCCTTTCAAAGGCTCCGTGCAGTGGACTGTGTGCCCCAGCCTCCCTTTTCCCTTCTGGCCTCCAAACTTCCTTTTCTTCCTTCCTTCTATCTCTCGTGACATCTGACTCTCTCCTTTCTCTCCCTTTCTCTCTCTATGGAAATACAACTGACATTTTTATAGCCAGTCAACTGATACTTCCAAACTTTACACGACTGAAGGACTCGCATTCTGCCCTTATCCTTGATGAAGACAGAAAGGAGGCCGTTTTGTGAATTTGGGAACCTTAGCGCACTCCGGCCGCGGCCCCTTCTTCCCATTATGCTGCTGCGCGAAGAGACATTTTCTTGGTGAGGTGCCACCACCACGACAACCACCACCGCCGCCGACGACGCCGCCTTTATCTACCTATGTATCATATTACTCTTTCTGGCTTGCAAGACAATGACTGCTTATTACTGTCCTTCCCTTCTTTCTCCCCTCCATCCTCCTCCTACATTTACAATTCCATGTCAAAAATAATCCATTGCCTATATTTCTGTCCAAATCAATCATGCTCCGCTACTACTTGTTGCCATCTCTCTCCCTGGCTACGCTACGTGACTCCTTTTCACTTTTTATCATTTCACCACTTTCTCTTTCCACATTATATATTAGCAGTAGCTCCAGCTATGTCTTACTCTCATTTTACAGTCCACGCTCCACTTTATTTTTACATCACGACAGATCAATGCCAAAAATATATTACCCCGAGAATCAGAAATTCCATTACATACCACTTTTTTTAAATTTTAGCACGAGAACAGCCACTGATCTATAGTCAGAGCTAAATATTTCATTTCACATTACAGATATAAAAAATTTAATTACCTACTCAAGTATATAGTCATTTAGATTAGGAAATATTTTGTTACTTTTATGTGTCATATAATTCGGAAGCTGGCCCATACCACAATTGTAGCGTTATATAAGTAAAAGCTATAGCTAACTTTGGGTAAGTATGCCTATTGTCTTGTCTATAGATAGGATATGTAGTTGTAATACATAATCCTGCTTGACATTCGACAGGGAGAAGAGTAGAGGTTTACGGGGCTTTTACTAATGTTGCAATGTACAATATTTCTTTGCCAGGAAAATCCTAGTCGGCATTTTCCGTGAGAATAAAAAACATATAAGGGATAGTTGTGTCAAAGAAGAGAATTATGATAGCGTCCTCCTGCTATGGCCAACATACGGAAAGTGGCAGAAAGAAGGATGAGAAATAGTTGCAATGACCCTGCCATGAAACGAATACCTCTTGTCCGAAATCCTTTTCTCCTCACGTCCTTTCTGACAAGGGAACTGGAATCTAGGTACTTGCACTGTTCTAACAGATACAAGATCTGTCCTCTGAAACAGTTTTTTATAGCTTTTCAATAATTTTCAA
Source organism: Tomocerus nigrus (assembly GCA_019776505.1). Classification (NCBI taxonomy): domain Eukaryota; kingdom Metazoa; phylum Arthropoda; class Collembola; order Entomobryomorpha; family Tomoceridae; genus Tomocerus; species Tomocerus nigrus. Next base: position 22,096 of record JABASI010000124.1, on the reverse strand, counting down.
CCGGAATAATATATTCTAGGCTTACAAGGACTTTCTACGTGCATCGGTAAGAACGGATGAATTCCTAGAGCTACCTTATATCTCCTTAGTTGAAATACATTACATACAATTTCCGCTATGTTTCTTTCAAAATTTTCCAAGATGACGCTAAGAAGGAAAGTGGCGCTAAAACGAAACGGAAGATGTAAATATAGATATAAAACAAACTTCCTGTCATTTCCCACTCGAATTTTCCCTTTACAATGAAATGTCATTTTCCCTTACAATCATTGCTCATTTGTTCTACACGAGCTCTTGAGAAAACATCCAGGCAGGCACCAGGGTCGCTTTTACATGTCAACAACCCGGTATACGTGGAATTAATTACATTTGCCAACACATGTGCTACAATTGCTTGTTATTAATTGCCTTATCACAAAATAGCATATCAACCTAATTATATCCTTGGAGTCTCACTCAGGTTATTCGAAGAACAATTTCCGGCAGGAAAATGAAGTCTTGTTCAAATGCTAACGAATTTATACATTGATGAATTAACCTGAGTCCCCTAAAATTACGTTTTGTTGATTAACATGACATATCTGTTGTTAAATATTGATTATTGCGAATATTATTAGCCAATGTCCAAGTGTTGGAGCCAAGGCCATCGCTCTCGATGAAATTCTATCATCCAGAGAAAATAATTGGCAAAAATCATTCCACTGGACACAACGAATTATTTATTTTAACAATTTACTACATAAAGCAGACAAATTAAATATTTAATTGTCGTAGTACGACTTTAGCAGAAATATATGGATGGGAATTTAATATGAGATATTAGATAACTTCTGTTTCCTTAAATTCAATAATATCTTGCATTTTAACCACAATGAAAAGGTAAAAGTGTCCAAAATTTCTAAAGATAAAAGTGCATGAGAAAGTCAAGTCATAACAATGCGAATAATGGGAGTGTTTGAAATCAATTGGAGTGTAACAGTGCGGTGGGCATTGTGAAATGCATGAAATGATTCAATGGCATTAGCCATGTCGAGTTCACATTAAGGAAAAGGGTGATTTGTTTCTCAATTTGGAAAATGTATCTCTACGCGTAAAGTTTGATCGTTGTACATTGTACAGCTGCTTCCAGTCGTCTCTGTTTGATGATGATTTATTTAAAAGGATTATTGAACCACGCACAGTTCCCAAAAAATACCTTTAACTCTATTCAGAAGGATTCAGAAGTAGAGTCCCTTAATATGCATAAGACAAACATGCATACTAGATAGATTTTTAAATCCATTAAATGCTTTCAGCTCGCACTGAATTCACAGGACGGCTAGACTTTCTTAGTGCAGCCTTTTATTATATGTAAATGTTTTCATAACAGCCAAGTAAATTATGACATATTGACATATGTTGGTTTTTGAACGAATAGGATCTCGCAATCAACTAACAAAACTAAGCACACCCGGAGCAATAAATCATGTTGAACTCATACATTATACATCTGTGGCATTGGGGAATGGGACCATTTGGTGGCAGGACTCATATCTCAATGATATCTCCTCTCCTAGCTGCGAACTCTGCGAACACCGCTCGCTCGCCTCTCTAGACGCTGCTGCTCGTTTCTTGTACACAAGTAACCACTGTATAGACATTATTTTGCTAGCTAATGCATAATAAGGATTTCCAAGTCTAACCGACGCACGCTGATGTAGGTACCGGCTTTATAATGGCGCTACGGCGGCGCTACCTAAGCAGACATACCTAGCTAAGCTATTTAATAATTAAGTCGGACTACATTACTGCTAACCAACTATTGTACTAGTAGTCGTGGCTTAAGGTAGATTATCTATTCCTCCGTTTCCTGCTCTTTTCCAAAGAAAATCATTTGCATTGCCCCAAATTCTTGTACATTTTGCCAAGGACAATGGTAATATATATAGTCACTCGTATAAAAACTATTGTTTATGTATAATTTAGAAATTAATCAGAAATTCAGCTTTAATTACAAAAGAAATCTGTTCTAAGTAAATAGTGCACACTTTCATATTCCTATTAAAATGGTTTCGACGTCCTCATCTTGTTAGCCACTACTAAGAATAACAAATACCTACCTAATAATATACTCCAGTCTAAAATTATAATATTGTTTCTGTCAATTTCATTGTTTTTTTTCTGATGTTCTGAAATCCTTCAGAAGCTCAGGAATACATATGGTATAGTATCTCCATGAGTGGTGTGATTTTTATTGCGTCCTAAAGTCCTAAATTAGAATTTTCAATTTAAATGTTATGCGAGTTATCAAAGACGTCTTGTCTTAAATTATCTGCGTTTTATTCTTATATTTTTATAGGTATCTGTAATAGGGAATGGAATAATGGAAACCCTTTAACGTGAAATATTTAATGCATTCTAATACGTGATGGAATTTATGAAGACTTTCTTTGTATTTCGTCCTGATAGAAAGTGTATGCTTCTGTCTGTTCCAGAAATGAATTATCTATCTACACAATATAGTAGCTAGTTAACTTCGTAAAAATATAAGGCTCTACTTAAAAGTGTTCATTTCATAGAAATAAAAAAGCGGGCGTCATAAGTTAGAGAAGAGAATCAATCATTGCTTGTTATTTTACAGAAGCGAGGAATAATTCCTTATAGCAGTGCAGTCTGGTAGAATAAAATAAATTGCTTAAATATATAATATATGCTCATAATATGTTATCCTACGTCTACGAAGTCGACATGGGCATTAGATGATGGCGAGGAAGAATATCTACAGTAGACGCACGGTAGTCAAAGCCCTAAATAAAGATATCTGCTATCTTCTTTATACATAATTGAGTTTGTTCTATGTTCCTTTTGGAGTTGAGTGGAATAAACCATATTGGATTTAATTTGTACGTGAGCTCCAAAGCTAAAAAGTAGTAAAGCACACATAGGAGAGAGCCAAAGGCTAATTTACAATATTTATCTTACTTGTTGCCGTAAAGGAGACTCTATTCAAGAAATTCCCTTTCCTTGTACTACTCCTTCAGTCACAAAGCAATGCTCTGCATAGAAATACATTCAAAGGAATAGTTTCTACAAAGGCATGGCACTTATATAATAGCCATCTATTCTATGTCCATGTCTTTCCCCATTAGAATTACGTCATAATTGTAAACTTCTATCTACAGCATGACAGAGTGCCGTGCCGCTTTTCCCTTTTATTTTCCGTTACCCTTTCATTTTTATCTTTCTCAAGTAACAACAAATAATACAGATACAAGTAGCTATTTATTTTTACTTTGTGCTCATAAACTACTTGCTGCATGGAAATGTAACAATTTTATTTCTTCTTCCTTTTTCCTGTCATTTAGGAAAAAATATTAGATTTATCAAGTAGAGATAGAACAATGTAAATGGGAAGCATGCTACATGTCTGACTGTTTGTTTCCTTCCATTTATGTGTAAAAAGGTTCTACCACCCCAACCCATGTATTGATTGGGGAAATATTTCGTTATAAAAAGTGTTGCAGACAGCTATTTCCTCTTGTTGTTCCCAACGAATAATACTATTTGCATTTTAAGAAGTAGAGCATTTCTATTGTTGACTGTGAATTGGGGTGTACATCTGTCAACTGAAAGATGAGTCGATACTACAGTGCGTCCCAGCAATAAATGCCGTTTGAAAATTAAACTTTTTCTTTAGAAAACCCAAATAATTATCTAATAAGATTTTGTTTAGAAACTTTTGCTTAGAAGTGAAAAGAGCTTCTATTTAAGTACGTACCAGGAAAGAAATTTTATCAAGGCCCTTTTTAGAGGTGAAGTATTAGTGAGCCAAAGAGCAAGAATGAATTGTTGTCGAGCAGCTCCATTTTATTATAGCACAAAATGTATACACTTGTATTTATTCTTAAGTAGCAATGCATGTGTCTTGATTCGACTTATGAAGAATTAGTTATAGTGTGTATTTCCTCTCTTGGGAGTGATACTTCTAAGATTAACTGCATCTGCACTCGGCACTGCACTATCAAAAGAGAGCACACTCACACAACACATCTGAGGCTACTGGGAATCTCGCTATGTATCCACTCACGAACGAACCATCTCACAATTCCCAGGTTTAGGCCTTACCTGCTGCCTAGTAGCTAAAATAGCTTGCACCCTGCCATTTTCTACAAATTTCACAATTTTTCCTGGTCCACATTCACTTTTACAGCAACCAAGGAGGGACCCACCCAGAAAGTTTGCTTAATATTTATCACTGCTGTGTTTATTCCCTAATTTACTTACTTTAGGAACAAGGAACAATTCCACTGTCCAATCTCATATCTGCTCAAACCAAGTTATTTTTGATTCTTCAATCCTTTCCATGGATTCGTGAATTTATAATGGTACTATATGATGGTTGTGGCACTTAATATATATTGGCATCGTTATTAGCTTTATAAGAGATTAAACGAAGGAAAAAGGCTGCTCGCACTACACTGCGTAAAATAATGGTATAATTTTACTTGCTTACGTCTTTCAATAGGTTATCTGAAATAAAATATAAAGAAAGGTTACACTTTATAATGTGTAGAGTCAGGAATGTTTAGAAGGTCAGCCCTCGAGTCCATATGTTGACAGTTTTAGAGGATGATAAAATAAAATGTATGTTCACATTAATTTGGCTATGAAAGGAATTTTCTGTATCGCTGATGACCTGATGAACATTTTCTGAAGACGCAACACTTAAATTATGTTTCACAGTCCTTTCAAGAGAACACAGAATAAGAAAATATTGATAAAATTCTATTTTTAAGAATTACTTAGTACTGACTCACGAATCACGGTCAGTCAAACCAACTGGACCTGGAACACTGGCGTTTCACAACGCACAATTATCCAATGAATATAAACATTAAACATGATAATTGGGATATCACTATTCCACATTTTATTTTAATTGCGAGTATTGCGACTCCAGAGTTGAAAAAATTAAATGTTCACACATTGCTGAATATGTGCATTGCATACGTAAGGTTGCTATCATTTTAAGTAGCTATAATATACCTATGTCGATTTACATTAGTTTTCCTACTCCACCTCTTCTTCACACCTAACTCGGGTACAACCCAAAAGAAGTGGAAAAAGTTGGTCAACAATCCATGGCCAATCTTTTACCTCCGACACGCCTCTCAAAAATACTGAAATTTTACTTCTGAATCTGACAAGTAATTATAATGTGTTCAAAATGACGAAAACAAAGGCTCGAAAAAGCACGAGAATCGTATCTAGACTTTCAATATTTCGTTTAAAAAATTGTGTAGAATGTAACGAAGCCTCTAACAAACGTTGTGACCCTCGAAATTCAATAAAAAGAGGACATTTTTGAAATTCTTTAAAAAAATACTAGAATTTTTCCTCCCACAAAACACCTTATTTATGTTTATTAATTCACTCAACTACTTAAAATCGATAATTATTTTGTGGTCAAAAAGAAAGGCAATCCATAATTTAATCATTTGAAATTATGCAATTACTGTATAATTCCTCAATGTATCGAGCACTAATTCAGAAACTTACCCCTCCTTAAATATCAGTAAAATTGCTCGCAGTATATTTAATTGCAGAAAATAAAAACGTATCTGATGGCGTGATCAAAGATAATTAACAGGCTTAGGTACGCATTTACATGGTAATATGACATTTATGGCTTTCGCCTGTCAGTTTTTTCGGTGAAAGAGTAATAGGCACGAGTGTTTATAGAACTTATAGGTTAGAAATGTTACGGATGGTATTATGTTAGATTTTTGCTAACAATTTTTGCAAAGGAAGCAGGCTGGTTGCTTTATTTTGCTATGTAATATCTGCATTGTCAGAACTGTCATAATGTTTAGGGCTAGGATTTCAAGTAAGGCTATAAATGTTTTATCTAGCAACAGTATCGTAACAGTAACATACATTGGATTTCAGCAAAAATTCATCTTGTAAAGCATTTTGACATCTTGTAATCTTAGTACCTATTACTAATTTCAAAACAGCGTTTATGACTGAAGGTGGCAATTACAAAACTTTCCTACTAAAGATAAGTGAATGTATGCACCCTGAACAATTATAATATTAACCCATTTAGCAACTTTCATTGAAATGGTTTCTCTTGACAAATTGTGTAGGCATGTGACTAGCTGAAATGGAACCCATTCATAAGGTGAAATGCCATAGATCGGTTATTGAATTTTTAATCGGACAAGTGCATAATGTCGTGAGAACTTCACATTATATAGAATTGGTCGCATGATAACGTATGAAAAGTGAGCTCAAAAATCGGTTTATCTGACAAAAACTAGTTTTATCAGCTTATACTTCTAAATAAATCATTTGAATTGCTATTAACTTTCCTGTAATTTCCCATTTAGTAGCTTGATATCAATTTTCAAAGGACGAAATAATAATGCCACTACGTTTTAAGACAGATTTAATAACATGATATTTTAACATTTGGGAAATGTCCTGAAATATATTATCTAAACTACTTAACTTTGTCCATTAAGGCAGTTCTTGTCTACAAAAATGATTTTTAAATCCAATGAAAAGAAGGAAAATCAGTAGAAGCTTCAGCTTCCACTTCACATTTTCCAGTGAGTATTTATATCTGAAAAAACTTTCGATTGAAAGACCAATATATAATAATGTGCGTAGCACAGACATAAAGTCACTTAGCAAGCAATGTTTGCAAACCGCCCCAAGGTGCACTTCTGACTATACCTTCAGCTCATAAATATAGAAGACAAGAAGTTGAATCTGGATTGAAAATGTTAAGAGATTACAATAATTGCGTAAGTCCATAATGCACGAATAATGGATTTTATCTGATGATAGCCAAGTGACAACAACTCTAATTTATGTTGCTATATTGTGAATAAGCATAAAATTTTATCTACTACTTCGTTTTGGTCATAATTTCATCAAAACACATTAAAGCATCCACATAAAACGTTCTACAAAATTAAGATGGCTGTAGGTGGCTGGCAATAAGAATTCTATGATACAATCCATAATAGAATAAAAGTTTAATCTGAATTTTTTAACAAATTCAATAAGCTTATTACATTGTACAGATGCAAACCTTATGCAATTATGAAAGTTTAAAATTGTTATTACTTACGTAACCTAATTTATATTTACTAATTGCTGTGTCTCCTAAAAATACTACAAATCCTTATTGCATGCATGATAGTTGTCAATATCTTTTTATCCTCTTATACCTATGGATTCTTTATAGGTATAAAAAACTGATTTAAAGTAAACGTGTCTTAAGAGTTGAAGAAGATGCTCAATTCCGGTTGTTGCGTATTACTGCTAATGTTGTATTTTGCTTCGTCAGACTTTTTTGCTTGCGCCATTTGAGTTAAGGAAAATAAAAACAGATTTTATGTAAGTATGCAGTGCTAATAAATATCCGATTTTAAGTAATAGTAAAAGGGGGAAGTGGGGGCTATGATTTCCAAGCCCTGCTGTAGTTCCTGAAGGAAGAGAAACATGGGACAATTGAAAAGTGTGGGATGTGGATCTAGAGGAGATGAGAGATTGCCGAGAACATTATGAGTTTTATGAGAGTTGAGTTTGAGACTGGGATTTTGGGACATCATAGTAAAAGGCTCTCATGGGACAAATGCATTCAATCTGGAGAATAGTAATTTTATATGGATAAAGGGCAAAGGTAATAATAGCAACTGTAAAACTTTCACTTGTGACTTCACATGGTGAAATCGGCATTAACACAATCTGGACGCAATGGAAATGGAACTGGCCTCAACATTACAGTTCAGTAGTTGCGTAGACATAAAATGCTTCTCTACTCGGAATAAGCCCCCTTCGTCCTCCTCGGCAGCTACCTATTTGCATTATCAGACCCGCTACCCGCTTCTCCTTCAAATCTAATTCTTCACTTCTCCACTCCACTGCTTTTCCTTACTCTTAAGCTCTTCTACCTGAGTGGGCCCATGAAAAGCAGTATCCATTAAATTCCATCGAAAAATTTGCCAACTTTTCCCCTATACATCATCCATTCAATGAATCTCATTCTTCATCTGCCAAGAAGAAATCCAACGAAATCAAATGCCATAGAAATGGGGGCTTGAGCATTTAGGCTAAACTCCTATACTCCGAAAACCACCACACTTTTTTAAAAATCCATTATAGTCTAAATGACAACTTGCGTACTATTGCATTTTTTAACTTTTTCGTTGACTTTCGCTAATTCATTTTATGGGAGAGAGAGAGACCATTTTTAGGATGTAACCCATTATTTACTATTTCAAAAAAAAATTTTTTTTATTATTAAATTTGTTGTGATGATGAAGTAGCTCGAAATAAATTTTTGGAGTTTACGGCTTACCATTATAAAAATAACGTAAGAAATTTAGCCAGCCATAAGCATCATAACTAGTTTTTTGTGTGCTAATAAAGCTAAGAGGCTATACACTAAAATTGGCATAAATTCATTTCAATCATCCAATCCATCACTTGGTTGAGTTGGGTATTTTTATGGTGGTTGTTACATCTGGTGACTGAGAAGGATTTGTAATGAATGATTTAATTCATTCGCATTCATTCACAATTACACTCATTCAGGCTCACAATCAACAGAGCTATCCATTTATAGGTGGGTAGGTAATATTATAGCCTCTGTTCTTGTCTACTGTTATGTCCGTTGATTGTATTCCCAGACTGTTAACTGGAAAAAGCTCCACCATTCAAGATGCAACTACTTAAATCCTTAACTTTATCTCTATCACAATCACTTTCCTAAGTCATCAGGAGTCATTGCTGTTCCCACCAGAATAAAATGGAAATTACTTCCCTAAGGAGTAGATTTATGGATTTAATAGTCTTCTCAGCTTCATTTCGCCTTGTCTTGTTGGCCCTCTCCGTACATTCAGTGAGAAGGCAAGGAGAGAGCTAGGCTCATAAAAGACCAAATAAATACGTACCTACTACGCTTTTTTGCATAGCCTAATTTAAATGTAAATCCTCCACGAGAGTTAATTGTGATTCCAAGGAACTGTGAGAGAAATAAGCAGCCAGGGCAGGGCTACTCAGCTCATTTCAGTCTGACTTAAAATCAACTCAGTCGTTAATACTCGGCGGCGTGACTTTAATTTGAATTAAAAGAAAGAGAAGTGTAATTAATGTGATTTGTTTTATTGCCCGGTGGCACATAAACATATTAAAAATAAATGGGTAGCACCAAAGAAACAAGAGCCATAAATTTATCTACCGTTGCATCCAAATTAAAGGTCGGAGTAGAGTTATTGAGGTAGAGCTACAAATAAAAAAACTTAAAGGGCATTACGGCAGTATTTTTTTGTGTACCAAGAAGGAGTTCACATGAGGACGGTGTTTCTTTCTTTTCCTTACCAAGGTGTACTTTAAAGAAGGAGTCTATTTTCATTGAGAGTGTACTGGGATCTAGTATTGGAACGGGACGAGGGTTTTTTTCCAATAGAAATTATTAACCTAATAATATTTTTGATAAATGCCAATGGTAAATTACTGGAAAATAATTTCTTTTCGTCTCAGTAGAATTTGACAGGAATTCCAAACTTTCACCACCTTTGTATGAAAACATTACCATAACCATGTGTTCTTGGTACTATTTATTTTGGCCCAGTTCGTATCCCAAAAATCTATCTCCAAGGTGTTGTCTGAAAATATTGCAGCTGAAAAAATATCCCAAGTCCGAGAAAGTGTAACCTTATCGCTGAAAGAAGGTCTTGTCTACCCCAATATCTCTACTCCAGCCCAAACTAAAATCGTAATTAACTTACTCTATCAGTTGCTGAACTACCTCCATGATAACTTAAGGACTTTGCTAATAGCTGGTGAAACTAGACGAAATTATCTAATAGTAGTGTGAAAGTTCCCTAGTATGTACTCCTCAATCATCTGCCTGACTAAGTCCTTTTCCTATGGGATTTCTCACAGATATTCTTAGCTAAATCGTGAATGTTTGCAACAGATGAATTAAAAATTGAGATTCTTGTAAATATTCATGAAAATTGAATTTTCCAGCATTCTTCCTTTCCTGTCCTAGTATTATTTACAGGAAAGACAGGTTGTTACGTGATCAATTTAGTCTCAATCTCAATACATATTTCAGGCCCTCGCCTAATTGATGTCATAGATTTCATTTGCTCCCTGGACAATTTAATTATCCCCTAACAACGCGAGTGGTCCCAAATGTCCTACGCCCAAAAATCCTACGTCCTACGTCAGCTATTTTTGGAAAAACTCTGGTAAAATATTTTGGCAAATATTATTGCAATTTAAAAAAAGTTAAATCGTATTGTAAATGGATTTTTCGATGGAAACGCAGATGTTCTGACAAAATTTGAACGTAAATCAACTTTTCGACGAAAAATTGAATTTCTTGGATCTATTCCATTACCTTATCACTCTATCCATATTTCTGTGCTGATAGAATGGACATGGACACCTAATACTACACTCGAGGAAATTAATAGTGAGCAAAAACACGTTATACTTGAGATACCTGAAGGTCCAATATAAAAATTACGGTATCAAATGCTAACTTGTAAATACCTATCTATATAAACTCCAGAGGGGAACAAAATTGTTCTGTGAATCGACATGTATATCATTTCCTAATAAAATAGCTCTGAATTAAAAAACAAACTGCTTTACCCTTTTGTCCTGAGAATATTCTAAAGTTCATTTTCATATTTTGCTTAGCCTCCTATAAAGAGCGACACCTTTCTGGTTGAAGAAAATGCTCGTAATTAAATAACAGCCTTGCCGTATCATTTACAACTTGTGTACACCATAATAAACAGGGACATTCTCACAATAATTGGCCTCTAAAATGTTATTTTGTGTATAAAAAGTTGATACGAAACGCCCATTTCAACCGTTGACGTTGCATTGTATTTTTGTTGGGAGAGAGTTGAACCTTTAGTACTTAGGTACCAGTTGTTAAGACTAGTGCTGACAGTGTTAGTGTTGAGTAATACAATTAGGTAAGGCTAGATGTAAGTCGAGTATAGACATGAACTGCATGGGTAAAAAGTTTATTTTTCATTAGGTCGGGGAGATTGACCTGGATGAAGTGGGAGTGAGTGAGTGAGTGTGAGTGTTGGTAAAGGACCTGGGTAGCTTATCCGGCAGTGCTATCTGCGTGTATGACCATGCTTGGGTTTTGTTGTTCACTGGCAACCCTTGCTGCTACGTTGGTTGCGGAGTGAGATGATGTTGGTGAGAGAGAATGGAATGGCGAGATGAAATCAGTGAGAGGAGAGCACTTGGCTGCTACTACTAATTTCCTTTTTTGCGAGATCTTGCTCGGCTCATCTCTAGTCAGCTCAGCTCAAAATCCGCTCACCTAGTCATTTTATTCTGAAGCTCGCTCGCCTCACTCGGAGCTGGTGGCTGGTGGCGAAGATAGAGAAGGAAGGCATAGGCCTTATTTATGAATGAATGAAGCTTTTCTGGTCATAATTCTTTGAGAAACTCTTACTTGTCTTCACCATTCGCCTCGCTCATCTCCGTCTGCATCTGTGTACTATCTCCGCATCTCGCTCGCATCAGTAGATCACATCTGATAGGCACCACCTTATCTCCACCGCCCGAGCGAGTGTCTATTTAGCATGCGTTTATATCCTATAAATCCTGGCATGCTCTTTACATATATACACTCTTCTAAATTGATGTATTTACTATTGTGTTTTAAGTGGATGTGCTGATAAATGTATCTGTACAGCAGACTAATTGACGGAACGTACGTATAAATAATCTACGAGGTCGTTCTCGCAATTACTGTGAGGACCTATAGCCTAATCCACTGGAGGAAGTGGCTTAATAGAGGAGAGCGGATATAGCACCATCAAAAAATATGATCTATAACAAAAGGTTACAATATTTCAGCTGTCCTGTCTCCCGCGACTAAGAAAAAGGATAAAGCAGTAGGCAGTTGTCTCACTTTATTTGACTCAAAGAGTCCTGCCTACCATTTCAGAGAGAGAGAGAGATAATAGCCAGGACTGAAGAAGATGAACTGAAGAAGAGCTTAGATTAAGAGAGGATTGTTGCTTGACAGAAGAGAGTGAGTGAGGGAACTGGTCAGTGAAATGAGACCATGTAGGGTCTTCTCTCTCCAAAAATGGGAACTCGTGTGGATTCGGCCTTCGAGAGACGAGTCCTAGTCCTATTCCCATCTTCTTCACGACCTGGCTATGGCTGGCTGCAACAAACTAAAGTCAACAAAGCCTTCTCCTCGAAGAACGAAGCGAATTCTGTGTGACTCGCTGGGAGAACTGAGCAAGTTCCATTAGGATCTCCTCCCAACTTGATTTCTACACTGAAGGAAACAAGTCTCCGATTAGAAAATTTGGACTCAGCTGCAACTTGTCGCCTCTTTTCCTTTTTTTGCTGTGCACACATGTAAGTAGGAGGACGACTCAAACTGTCATTGCCATCGCAGTAACTAACAAAAGGGAATCCCCTGCGAAATTACTCCTTTATAAATGTTTGCAAAATAAAAGCCTCACGACATAACTTTACAAACAGAGAGCTAATATAATCCACAGAAAACTTTGTTTAGAGATGAACTTTTTGAGGAGGGAGGCGAGCGTCTTTAGAAAGCAACGTCCTTCATCCCAAATACCTGTATGCATTTATTGACGTATTTTACCACACCAAGTCCCTATCAAAGGCCTTAGCTACTGCGATCTGCGACCCCTCCGAGGACATAGCATTGCTTGTGTGGAGTCAGATTGGGTGCAATGTCCTTCTAAATTATTTTGATAGATTTGTTTTAATCACATCGCTAGTTAATGAAGTCGAAGAGCTAAGCAGTGAGAATAGCAGAGTAGCTACTAAATCAAAGTCTGTGCTCTCGGAACTGAAATATTTATTTTAAGACAGTGCTAAGTGGCGTTGGGAGTCGTCGTCGCAACTTCGTACGTGGTTTAAAGCACTGGAGGCCTAGTCAGTAATTCAGCGGCCGGTAGATGCACCTCTTGAAAAAGAGGCTCCCTCCTGCATGCAGTTATTACATGACATTATCAAGTGCAATATGTTCCCACAAATTTCCGAGTATTCGGGTCACATGTACGAATGCGTTTAAAAGAGGAGCTCCTGGCGTCTCTTGCCAGCGTAGCCAGTGAATACAAATACACATTCACATGAGTCGAGTGTATGCAATGCAATGGCTTTGCGGAGAAAGTTCAAAAGACTGTTTGAAGTATGAGCTTATTGGGTTGAGTTGAAGGACAGACAAAGCGAGTGAGTACAAAGTTAGCATTGTTAGTTCTTTCTTGACGGAAGAAGGAGCCAGAGAAATGTATATGGATTCACACGTTCACCCAGGCTCTTCTCATGTGCCCGGAATCTTTCGCCGTCCTTCCTCCTCCAGCTCTAGCTCTTCTGCCAAACAATCCCTCCCTGCCCTGCTGCCTGTGCTTGCCTGCCTGGCTGTTGTTGGGCAAAGGCTGAAGGTAGACAAGGAAACTAACTGTGCCAAAGTATTCAGAGTTTAAGTCCATATGTCGCTCCACCAAGGGAGGAATAAGTTCCCTTTAACTCGCTCTTAGTGTGCAACTGGGAACCCTCCTGCCCGCACACATATAAATTCAACGCCTCGATCCCTCCCTATCAACTTACTCCCTTCCATGTATCCTGGAGATCTATGGCCTCTAGCAAGAACACAGCACTCCACTTATGTCTAAACAACTCAAGTCAACAGCACATCATCTCTCTAAAATTTAACTCACGACTCAAGAGCAAATTGGACAGGAGCCTTCCTAAAATTTTGCCAATTCTATTTAGAACGGAAAAATCCGCCAATTCCATTCATCACTCTCTCTCACTCTTCTTCACTTCAATTTGACAATCCCTATAATATAGCTTTTCGGCCCAGTAGCGGCATAATCCATTGTCCTCCCTTCTTCTCATCCCGACCATAAGGTAGGCACAGAAAGATTCTTTAAGGACGGACATGGATGGACACAAAAGGAAACAAGAGTTACTGCTCGAACACACGTACCCAAAAAGTTAGCCAATAATTTAAGGAGGCCAGTCAAAGAGAAAAACTGTAATGTTGTGTTTAGTTTTGTGCAAACGTATCAAGTCTTAAGTTAGTGCATTCCTAGCCCTAATGTCCACTGATACTTTCTCGACTTCCATAGAGCAACTCTTCACACAGCGACGCACGCACGGCACCCCTTAAAGCCGACGTCTTGGAATCTATCCTACGTAATAGCTGCACCTTCCCTTCTCCTGTCATTCCCCACGTACATACTACATACTGGCTTACTTGTATCTGTATCACTTGCCGTTACGGGAAACGATCTCATCACTTTTATCGTCAGCTAATTCATTGCCCGTGCAGGGGCCTCCTTCACTACTAGCAAAAAAAAACTATGTACCTACAAATGCGAATACACATGCGATGCCATAACAACGTATGCAGTGGATAAAAGCAACTCTGCTAAGAGGAAATTTATGCTAAATGCAACAATTTTTCACTTTCGGCTTCCTTCATTCCCATCTAGTAAGGAGCCTAAAGTAAAGGCAAAAATAACCGATTCAATATAAGGAAAACAAATGCAAGATATTTCAACTTTAAACATGGAGAAGTGGGAGAAGGTAGTCCCGTCCGGGAGTTTTGAAATTAAAATTTCACTTTGTTTTCACTGGCGTATTAGCAGTAGGTACAACTCTGACTTTCAAATACCTGCCCCAAGTAAATGCTTTGTGCTAGAGTAGTGGGGAAAAAAGAGAGATTTTAATTTCCAAACTCCCGAAGAGATTACCTCCCACTTCTCCGTGGTTACAGTAAATATCTATAAATATCTTGAAACAGACCATATCAAAATAGTTACAACTCGTACTTGCTAGGCTACTTATATATTATACGCTTTGATGAATTAAATTCATGATAGTGCAATTAATACGATGTTATTGATTACAAAGTGAATTTTGCGTAAATTGACCTCTTTTGTGAATTTCCCCATTTTGGCTTAAACTATCAAAAAGTCAGATTAGAACATTACTATCCCACATCATTATTAGCGGCATGGGCGATATACCGATATTAATTAGAAATTAAATTATCCAGTCATTTCCGGATTCCCGATATGCGATATATATCCACTGAAACAGTTTAGCCATAAATTGTCAATCTAAAGATTACTCGAGACAATGTTACCACTCTTTGGGTCATTTCGCAAACTAAAAAAAGGTACACAGGCACAACTGGCATGGCGTGAGGCTGGGGTATACAGGACATATTTTATATCATTTCATCTTGCAATAGATTTGTTTTTTCAGGAAGGCAGATAATCAATCTCGGTATCGTAACAGTAGGTACTTAAGTTATGATAATTTTTGTACCTAAATATCTGACCTTTCGAAGCAACGTCGATTGTTATTGAGGGAAACCTCCAGTTTCAAATATTCAAAAGTCAGAATCTACATGAACAGTAACTTTTGCTGTATAAGAGAAATTGGATAAGAGGCATGAAGAAAGAAGTGTGGAGTTCGGAAAGGATTTTCGAGAATGTCTGAATTTCCTTTAAGGCGGTTTATCCTAACAATGGTGAGTAATGTAAAGATAATTCTTGGGAAGGAATGGGGATCTGGGCGGAGGAGAGAGTTTTCCAGTTGCAGCCACACCTAAACCTAACCAGTTAGTCAATGCTCAGGGCACACAAGGAACACAAATACAGTGTAGTACAACAATACATTCAGGTAGGTATTTGTACCCAATGGATTTAAGTTCTGATTTTATCTCCCAATGTATCTCTCAGAAGAAAAGTTTGAATTTTCCCAGTGAAAGTAAACTTTGTGAAAGTAGTGTAGAAGGCAGACATTATGTTGGCTATCTTATAAGATACTTTATGCCATTATGTCTTATTCCTTGTCCTATACACGTAGGCTAACTAAGCTAACATTAGAGCAATAACTATAAAAGCCGTAGTGTTACACAATAGTTACAGTTAGAGAAGACACAGAAAAGGGTTATAGCTACTACGGCGTAGTCTAGTAGTGTACAGAAGTAGATACAGACAGTCAGAGAGTTCTTGAGATGTCTATCGCTCGCAGATACTTCACAAGATAAAATTCCTAAAAGTGAGTCAGAGCGTTGGCAAAGAAAGAAGTCGGACTTTCTCTCTTGCCACAATGAAAAATGGAGGTAGACCTTTGGAGAAAATGTGCAGAGAGAGAGGGAGAGTACCTACTTAAAAAATGGGCACCTACTTAAGGATGCAACAAGATACAGGTGGAGTGAATTGTGAGACAGAGTGCTTTCTGGCTTTGCCTTCCCCATAGATTATTCAAATTGTGAAAGGAGTGAGTTGGTGGAGTGGAGGTTGCTACTTTGCTACATTCAGCTTCGCTGCCCTGGCACGGCACTGCAGTGCGATGCAGGAGGCAATTTAACTAAAATCTGCAACTACAGATAAATAGAATTATAACTTCACAGTGTCTGTCTGTCCTCACGTGTGTGTGCTCCAATGCAAATGTTGGTCGAGAACTGACTATGTCGGTTATTCTCCGTCTACTACTAACTAGGCATATTACGTAGAGCAAGTGTAGGAATAAATGCAAGGACGACGGCTCTGAAATCTGAATTCAATTTTCTTACTTCGTCTTTTTGGCTTTGAATTTTGTTAGGTGGAGTCTGCCGAAGTGCCGACAAGCCAGAAAAACATAACAGAGCCGAAGCAGCTCTCGACCACACTATAGAATAGATAGGTAGGTACCGTATATCCTATAATAATGGTGGGTAGCAAATTATCTTAATATTACACTTGCTGTCTATATGCTCTAAATTCTTGTCGGAACTCTGAAATTGGACCGTCCGTTGCCTCATCACAATGATGACTACTAAATCAAAGAATCAAATCAAGCACAAATCAACTACAATTTAATTATTTCTTTGATTTTAACTACTTTTAAATTGACAATGATATTACTGATCTGCTTTGATGATTTCCAAGAAGAATAATAATCAAAGTACTTCCCAGCATTTATTCTTTATTCATTAGCTCGTTTCATCCTTTGGACTGTAGTTGTACGAAGCATCATATTTCATTATTACATTTTGGATATCACTGAAACAAGAAATAAAGTTGATATTGAATGACGGAATTTATTTTATCATTCACTTTTAAGGATGCATGAATTGTACGCAAATAGAATGCTAAAATAGATTGGGAGGAAGAGTGGGATGGTATATTGGTGATCATGGTGTTACCTTACCGGTAACGTCGTCGATACCTTCTACCAGGAATGAATAATGAAATGTTATGGGTGAAGGTAGCTATAATGTGGCACTCATCTGTCTGTAGAGTAAACTGATTTTGCTATGTGAGTAGCGTGCCTCTAAAGAAATCATCAATAGTAAATGGAGCCATGGAGATGGGTACAATATACGTAACTGCTCTAATATATTTACTAGATCTAGCCAAACGCCTACACCACAAGTGTTTTTGATCATATGGACCAGCTCTGGTATTAATAAGATTACATCAGAGAGACAGAGAGAGAGGGAGATGAGGCTCAGATACGACGATGCTATATTAATAGGTAACGATACAAATAACTGGCAAGAACTAACACATTCCGTTTCATCGCATCTTCGCATCGACGACAGGTCTAATAGTCACTGGCACTGAAATACTTGTTATTGTTAGGTTATTCAATAATGGCTGCTACTTAGATAGTAACTATCTTATCAGAATTACCTTTCTTGTACGACGAAGAGTATTTCCATGACAGGCTCCAACTCCCCAACTCTTACCTTACCTCCCTTTACCTTTAAAGAGTGCTACAAGGGATATTTAATATATTCCATCAAAGCGCACTCGGCTCTCTCACTCTTCTTTCTCTGTTAAATTCAGATTAGATTATCTCATCCTTACATTGTACTAGAGTTGGGAATAATTTGATGGATCCCGTAGACTCATATCATATCCCGTTTAATAAATGCAGGATATAATAATGCAACTTTAATAAATGCAAGAGGAAATTCTCAAAATGGCCAGGAAAATATCCCATCATTGAATAGTGCAGGCATTGTAAATACGAAAAGCCCTAATTCGATCACTTCATTCAAATTTATTCCAATGGCAAATACATTCACTATCCACAAATACGGCTTTCAATTTCCTTTCAAATCTCATTTCATCTTATCTTTTACTCGACAGAAATGGATTTGAAATGTTCATAAATTAATAATTACCTATTGGATTAGTAGTGAATAGTGCCTCATCGTCTCTTGTGCTTATACCTACCTATCTATTACATCTCAAAAAACAAAATGAATTGCATGGAACCAACGCCGTTCCATCTCACATCCCTTCTTTTACTGTTATTTATACAGGATCATTCTACAAACCTACTCATCCTCATATTTTGGCAAACGTTATATTGACAAGGTGAAAGTTTTCAACTCCAGACATCAACAAAAGTCACCACACTTAAAAATTATTCTACCTGCTCGTAGTAAATTCTGCTGTTCAGCTGTTTATAACTTTTACTAACAAGTAACGGTTTGGAGAGCAGTAAATAATCCCCATTAGGAATTCATTTCCAAAAATAATTTACACTTCAGCACATAAACACGAGACAAATAAGATATAAATATTGTAACTGTGGATATTATGCCCGCATTGGATTTTAAATCATTACCATACTGCATTACTATCTGATGCATGTTATTTGTATCTACCATGTCATGCGTGCCAGTGTTTCAAGGAGTCGACCTGCTTGACTTTTAGAATAAAACCATCCAGTACATACCAAAAAGAATCAAAAAGCAAAATAAATTGCTTTATACTCATACGGATTTCAGCCGATGTCATACCGACTTTCCCTACGCCCTATCTTTTAGTAGTTACCTGGTACTTCCATCTCGGTCCTTCAGGCAATAACAATAATTAATACCAAGTTAATATATTAGGGGCCAAACTTTTAACAATGCAATAATCCATCCCCGGGGGATGAACTATATCCAGGAGTGAACTAATTCCTGTTATACAGTATACAGATAGTATGCAATTCTTTCATTACAATAATATATCTGCAACAGCAGCAATCTCAGTATGGCAAATTATTTTGTGCACTGGGTGAATTGGCAACAATGCCACCAAACCATTTCAATTGGAAATCTATTTTTTTAAACTTCGCTTTCTCTGTAACATTATAAATTTACACGCTTACTTTTTCATAAGTCATAATATTATTTAGCAGGAGTGAAGGTAAAATGGATTAAATCTTTAATTGGCATGTAATTGGTTTCAATCTGGACTAATACACGGCCCAATTTCTGAGATGAGGCCTTGAAGGGTGGATAGCTGTGAATAAAAGAATCGTATAACAAAGGCGGAAATTGTTTCTGCAGAGCAATTGTACAAAGTTTCATTCGTCAAAGAACAAAATAAGTAAGCGCATTTTCTGCAAATATAAGTTACAGTTGCACCTGACGATAAGCCTTGTAAAATTGAGATGCGATAGTCGACTTAGATTTTATTGACTATGTGGCATGTGGGCCTTACTTTCACCATTATTGGCAAAGTTCCCTCGATAGTATCTGGAGCATGTTTGAAACGGAGGTCCCTAGTTGCCTATTCCATTATTCTCCATAAATGCTCTTTTAAATCGCAGATAGTGAATAGAGAGGAAATCTAAAGCATCTTATCACGCTTCTATGAATCAAATCGCATTACTATTACTCCCTCTCTTTCTCTTCCTATGCCTAGACCTTTCTTCTCCAGTTTGGATTCGACTCTTTGCCTTCACTGCATGAACAGGTACATTTACTTTGCTACTGGCAAACTTAAAATAAACATAAATAACCTGATGCCTATTTTTATGGCATTATTTATTCGAATGTAGATTTTATCGAACCATTTCCGCATACTCTAATGAAACAAAATAAATACACTATAAAATGTAATTAAATTTAACGCAATTCGATGGGGAATACAAAGAACCATATACTAAGCGAAACTGGGACACTGTGAGACAAATCAAAGTTAGGATGGGAAATGAAATGGGCAAAGATTTTAATAAATGTGCATTTAATAAATTCGAAGGAAGTCGTTATTAAACACAAAAAAGTATTTTGGGTTTCATCAAATGTTTTCGAGACTCGTTATAAAAATTTATGTATCTACAAAACTATTTCGGGCCCAATGAAAAATGATATTTTTGGAGGATCCATGCAAAGCATGTTGTATAAGAAAAAAGAAGTATACGAGAGTAAAATGTGTTGTTGAGGAAATGCATTATTGAAAAAGCAGTGGGAAAAGTGTTTTTTAATTTACTAATGAAAAAAATCGTTGTCGATGTACCTAGGATATATTACTTAGAAAAACGGTTATCCATTTACTTGATAATAATACGAAGGACATGAATACCTGCCACCTACAAATATATTAGAGTGTTTAAACATCTTTCTTTGGTAACTTTCACATTTTTGCAATATTCAGAGCTTTGTTTATAAAAAAAATAAAAATTATAATATAGACAATAAATGTCATTGGCCATTACTTAAATCAGAGGAAGAAACTAGGCCATCCGTGTCGAGCGTTAGAAAGACTACCTACAGTTAAGATACGTACATGCATCATAATAACTCAAACTTGTTCCTCTGGTAATTCCTTTACCTTTTGTCTGCCCGACTTTGACATTTTCAGATAAAAGAATCAGAGGTTTCAGATTCAGAGTTGATCACAAGTAAAATCTGGTACTGCATGAATGGTCGATGTTAACATTGTGTGAGACTATGCACTTAATAAGGGTAGTCAAAATCGAAATCACATCGGATGTAATTAATTTTGAAGCACGGATGAAATCCTTGTTTCTTTGAGTGTTCCGATTTTCCGATTATGTTATGTTATTCTATACTCAATAATAGTTTGTTGACTTTTGACTAGCTACAGTGTGTATTTCCAGAATTTGAATTTAGCACGTTCTAAAACACTAGACTGAGAATGATGTAAACTGCGACAGAGAGAAAATCGAAATCGATTCTAAGAAAATCGTTCTGCGAGACGCTTCAAAAGATTTAGATTTTAATCGGCTGATTTTCTACTCGCACATGCGCAAATAAGAAAGCACGTGGCTAAAAGTGAAGTTAATCCGATGTGATTTCGATTTTGACTACCCATAATATGGCTTAAAAACTTATCAGTGTCAAGTGCAAACAAGACACAGTTAAGCTAGCATTACAAGTGACAGGAAAACTTCACCCCAGCCATTTTACTTAACTGCTGCATACAGTCTCATGTATTAATAAACAATGTTATCTATTTATTTTGTGCCAAGTGAAGCTATAACTCTCATTTCTCCTTAATGCAGGGCCGTATGCAGCCAGAAATAAGCTAGAATCAACTTTCGTGTCAATCCTAATACTACCAGTAGGTACCTACCACTTAAAATAGATACCATTCTTTAGTATTAATACATGTGACGGTATACACATGCGAGCAAATAGGTTGTAGGAAGTTTCGTGGTACTTGTAATAAGTTAAACTAACCGTTGACATTGGTACTGTCATATGCTACATATACGTTTCTAAATAAGTAGAAGAATCTAAGACATATCAGAGAGGGTCATTCAATAACTTGACATTTGTCATGGATGACAGAAATGAAGCAAGGGTTGAGCTTGCAGGGTGCTTTTGGTCTCTTGCACAAGTTCAATCAATTCCCCCTCATACCACCACTCATTAACTCACAACTCACAACTAATCATAGAGGTTTATGTTGCGTACATCTCAAGACAAGAGAGCTAAAGCCCTAAAGACAGCAAAGCGATATGACAGCTGTCACAATATTCCTTTTTGTACAAAAGAGCTTTATTTAATGTGCCTGACCGGGGCATCACTTTAGTGTTCATATTTTCATTTCTGTTGAATATGCCACGTATGGCTAATATAGATAGCATTGTTTTACTTGATTTTGACCACTATGGATTCGTTCTCCAACTCGTCTGTTCCAATATATAGTACTAGACAGCCCATTGGCGAAGGTAGTGGTGGGTAAAAGTTCGGCAAAGGAAAGGGAGAGGGTTTAAAGTGGGTGGAACCCACATAGTCAAATCTAGCTGCGTT
>JABASI010000123.1:0-55378 GCA_019776505.1 Tomocerus nigrus | reverse complement strand
TGCAACAAACAAGCGATTTCTGTTTGAGTTTGTAGATAGTCTTGAGCAAGCTGTTTAAAAATCACAATTGAATTATGTACTTTCAGTAACGCTGTGATAGCTTAATTACTATACTGTCTGTAATGCGCATATTTAGTGTAGATTCTGTAGCCTTTTTAAAAAGGCGCTTTTTATAACTAAATTTTTATAATAATTATCATGAACAGAAATACACAATAAATATTATCCAGGGAAAGCCGATGAAATGCATATTAGGAGAAAGTAAAGAAAAATTCTGCACAATTGGAGAAAGGAACGGAAAAAGTCCATGTAATACTAAATAAATGAAAGTGAAGAAAAAGAAAATGCCATACAATCAAAAAATCTACCTATACAATATCAGAAAGACACAATAAATATTCTGGCCAAGAATTCCCCGTTGGCTGTTGTAATCACCATAAATAGGTAGAGGGTAATTATAAATTTAGATGTTACTTACCCGTTTGTGCTCTTCGAAAATCCTCATGGATTCTGGTATGTCAGTGGCAGGAGAAATAGGTTGTAGCTCAGGGTCAAGCATTAAATATGCATTTTCATAAACATTATCGTTTGTCCCACCTGCTCCTGTAAAGAATAAACAAACAAAAATCATTTATTTATCAATCTGTCAGATTTTGGATGAAGAAAAGTCAATTTATAGCCTTTCTCTTTGTCTAAAAATAGGAATTTGGGTATTTGAGTGAAATTTTGCACAACCGGTCCGCGGAACATACGTACCACTATTTTCTTGGAAAAGTAGCCATCGACATTGCAAGGCCCTACAGAGAAAACTTTGTTTGTCATGATGAACACTAATAGACTGCTGATTAGACTCTATCACACTGAGCATTCTCCTCTCATTTTCCGTAGAGACCTGTTGCATACTCTCAACACTGTGATTATTATCCTCGTTGATATACGGACTCTTTCTCAGAGCATCTAAAGTCCGAAGCATATTTTCACTATTATTTCTATTTTCCATCTCTGTAAGGCGTCTACTTCTACTGCCACTTGTAGAAACACTATTACTACTACTGCTATCCGAATAAAAAATATCGTCTGTGTCTCCACTGCTAGCACTTTCACTTCCACTCGTTGATTCTTTATGGGGGCACGCCTCAATTTGGCAAATCATGGTGAAAATTTTCTTGAAAATATCCGTTTAATATTTAAAAAATAATAATTTTTAACTGGAAACTTTTCCGGGTTTCCCAACAACTGATCCACACAAAATCTTTCGACAGCAATGTTATAATAGTAAACAATAACTGTAAATTAAATGTTTAAGAGAACATTTCATTGGATGACTTCTCGAAAAATATGAACAATAAATTAGGAAGAGAAGAGAGAGGCAAGCTATAAGAAATCACTGCAGAAAGAGATTTCTAAGAAACTGATCCCTCTCTGCCAAAATTACATACGCAAATAGGAGAGAGAGAGAGAACTAATTGTGTGTATCTTGTCTTGATTTTGACTTGTAAGTGAAATGCCTTGTCTTGAGACTTCCACTCAACTCACTGAAGGCCTGTTCACATCTCTTTTCCTCCGAATTCGATACTGAGATGAAAACTGCCACGGTGAGCTAACATAACATAACACAACGTAACAGACAACTCAAGCTTAACATAAACCAAACTAAAGTAAATGAATCTTCAAGTAAAAGTAAAGGAAACCTTAGGAAATGTGTAACCACAATTTCTGTTCTGTTACATCTACTAATATATGCTAAGAAGAACGAAACTTCAACTAACTATCTCTATAAAACTCACTTCATTTTCAAAGGCTAAAATACGGATTTTAGCATATGAAACAAGGAATGGATGACTCTTGGCAGCAGTTCTTGGCACATGGAATCCTCTCACTAAAAATCCCTTATACTCTGCCAGCTCACCTAATCTAAACGCAACCTCTCAGAAAGAACCTAACCAAATTAAACATTACATACTACTCCTATCATCATTCTCTTCCAACTTACATTTCACACATATCTATATAATAATATAATAACACATTATATATCTATACACTTCTTAGCCCAACATCATACTAATAACACTTCCTGTTCTGTTCCGTTTTCTACTAGTCGTTAATTGTACACTGTATTAACGCAGGAATATTACAAACTAGTCAACTTATATCTATTAAATGACTATCTCTGCCTCTAACTTCTACAGTGCGGCTCGAAACACTTTTTTTAACAAAATACAACCTGAAATTAAATTGATTTTTATTTCATACACTTATCATAACAAAATCTCAATACGCTCATTACTATCATTACAACACCTTCACCACCTACTGCAAATATGTAATAAAGGGAAAACTCATATTTTAATCAAATCAAAATTAACTAGATAGTTTAATTGTAATTATATATCTGTAATAGCAAAAGTGTCAAAATTTCAGAAACACTTAAACTATTTGAGAAATCATAAGAAATCTATGAAATTACAATACAAAAAATCTCTAAGGATCTATGCTGTAAATATCTGACAACTTTTTCGGCTGTTATTAAAGATCATTAGTTGAGAATGATTTCTGACATGATTTTAAAACGTCCTAAGTCCTACTAACTCATATGAATAGTTTTGAAAGTCCATGTATTTGTATGAAATGAGTATCTAACTATAAAAATATACGAGGATGACTTCTCTTCTCTCAAATGGACTATATGAATAAATAGTGTATAACTGTACTATTTCAACTTTTTTTAAACATGTTATCTGTATAGTATATCCTCTCTTCCCTTTTCTTACATTTCATCACAGTAGGAAAAAATATATACACACCTAACTGGTAAACTGCATTGCATTTAACGAGTAAAAGGTTCTTTTGCTTGTTTCCTTGTGTTAAGCCATTCGCCGAAATATTTAGAAGAGAAGCCTAAACTTAGGCTCCCACCATGCCATAATATCCCATCCCATTCCAATTTCCAACAACACCAAACGAAGAGATGACTCATCTCATCATCTCCACCGACCAGACCAGACGGAGAAGAAAGTCCCAACTTAAACTAACAATCTCTCTCTACAAACAGACGCGAAGATGCATCATTTTTTTCTAAATACATGTTTACAACCATGCAAATCAAATGGGAATGGAAACTGTACATGTTTCTAATTTCTAGCTCATAAACAGAAAGTCTGTTCACTCACAATCTCTCAGTTCATTTCTATTAAAATCTTGTTCTGTCACGAAAAAAGGCACAATACAAGAGTACAAACTATACAAACCTCATCCGTACCTATCTACCAATACTCTATTTATTATGTTTATATTTCCACGAGCTAAACTGAGCATTTTTTTCAACTTGAGATGAGAAAAAACTGTCCAATTGCTAGGATTCCCCGTTTTATTTAGCCCAGTATGTACACGAAAGGCTCAAAGTCACTTTTTCATTTCCTTTTGACTCATCCTACTACACAGCAGTACATTTCCATATTGCCAAATATAACCCTTCGCTTCCTCTTTCTGTCTAAAAACAAAATAAACGCGTAAAAACCAAGTTAGCACTGTTTTTCTACTACATACATACACAGTCTATCTATATATCCAACTTCTTTTTACAATACACAAACTCAATGCGTCTCATTCGTGTAATCTCCTTTGCTTACATTGTGAAACACACCAGTTGCAAATCTCAACGGAATTCTCCATGGGATGACTCATCCTTTCTGATCTGATCCCATTACTACACATATCCTTGTCCTCATCCTTATTCATTCAAAACACATCCCAACTTCCTTCACTACAACTTTCTTTAGAAAATAGTCCATGTTAAACCGTGTACACGGTTTAACTTTATTATACTGAGGGGTCTATATCTACTTTTATACACTGCCCATCCCATTCCCAGCAGTATATCAATTCAAATAAATTATTTCATCAAATAAATGCTAGTATTACTGATGCATAATAAACGTTTATACAACTTTTAGCAACATGTGCGTATATGTATGTTTGCAACGTAAACACATAGTTATTTACCTTCGCATTAGAAACTTAGGATAAAATTCAATCGATTAACTATTTTTGTCATTTTCCACTTGTTTATGTCTTTCATACTTCGCTTATCTGATGACTAATCTTTCTATAAATGCAGAATTAAACCATTTCCCTACTATTTCTCTCATTATCTCTGCTCATAAAGATTTTACATTCACATTTCACATTACTCAAATAACATTTACAGTAATATTTGTTCCGTCATATCATTCAATTCGCAAAGCAGAGATTTCGTGTATATGGGTGCCTATTAATATTTGGTATTCATTAATTATTTAATTTCAGTCCAGAGTCCACTATTATAGGTTAAACAATTAATTATGATTTATGGCTGTATCTGTAATCTTAAACATAAGAAAATAATTACTCTTCAATGTTCACGGACAGTGCAGTGGTACTAATTTGAGCTTGCTAGAAATTAAATTGTCCCATTTTCCAAAGAGAAAATTACTAAAAGTTGAACAAATTGTATGCAAAAAATAAAATGCCCCTATGTTATGTTGTGATTAGCTATTGTTTAAAATAGATTCATAATTAAAATAATGCTTTGTAAATGCAAAGTGCAATTGAATTACGTAAAGAAAATACAGATAACT
Source organism: Tomocerus nigrus (assembly GCA_019776505.1). NCBI lineage: Eukaryota > Metazoa > Arthropoda > Collembola > Entomobryomorpha > Tomoceridae > Tomocerus > Tomocerus nigrus. Next base: position 50,759 of record JABASI010000123.1, on the reverse strand, counting down.
AGGAGAGTTAATGAGTGGTGTTGTTGCAAAGAGATTGTCCGTGGCCATGCAACTCTCTTTGTTCACTTAATAAATGTCTCCAATCAGGAGTAGACAATTAGCAGGTTTGTTGAGCAATTAAAAGTGCCTAAATAAAACAATCTTTCATGCATCACATTAGAATAAAGTAGAAAGAAGCCAAAAGGCACGTCGGAATTATCTTCCAGACATAAATACATTTGAGCCGATATGGAAGACAAGAGGATAATGTATTCGAGTACAAATGTTTGCTAAACGCCTACTTGTCTGGCCGGGGAAACCAAGCGAGCCGACTACTTTACGCTTCTCTACTTGCATAATAGTTCTGTTTTACTTGACGCTCCTCTTATATTACACCATAGCATTTTCTACATTAGTAAAAGCGTAAAAGGAAAGCGAAACCATGTGCAATTTCATCACATTATACATAGATGTATGACTACCTCTTCACTCTAACAACTAAATACTTTTCATACAATCAAGACTGAATCAACTCTAATGGAAAACTCAATATTCCTGTAGGATCATGAAAAATTCGGCATGAAATAAACTTGTCTTGATTTTCCCATAGAGAAAATCAAATCTGAGAGAGAGAGAAGAGAGAATCAGTCGAGAAAATACAAGATCCGGGCCAAATTCAATTGAAACTTAAGTGAGTGTGTAAGTCTAATGTACGAATATATCTTTGTCTTCACTCTATCAACTCACATTGAAATAAATAGAAAGGATTTTAGAACTCTTCACTTCACATCACATTACTCCTGTCCTTCCGTTTAGCATTGTCGCTCATTTCACCACAAACCATCTACAAACACAACCACTCAAATCAACTCAACAGAACACTAAACCAACTAAACACCACAGAAAATAACTACGACAGCACAGGACAGAACCAAAGGGAGCGACGAACATAAAGCAAAGCCTAGCCAACAACTAAAAAATGTCATCTCATTATTTCGATAAATGAAGATCAGCTCCTCTGATAAGAAAGAAGAAAACCGAAGAGCTACATGAACATAGGTAGTAGTAGTAGCTAACTGTACTAGTAGTAACTCAACTACTACATTACATTTTACATTAACATTACTTAACTACATGGAACACTGCAGAAAATACTTTTGTCTCTACCTATTACAACCATAATGCTCATTTCAAATGTGTTTATCTCATAGTTTCTTATAATTTACCCGGCCCCGCATAACTTCGCCAATGTACAGAGAAGAGGTTGGGAAACTCTTCCCGAAAATTCATGCTTCAACTTTTCTTTCCACATAAACAACGAATACAAATTGATTCTGAGAAACTAAAACAGAAATATATCGCATTTTATGAGCATCGACTCAACGATTCGTATCTAACTACTATTTCTTTATTTCTCCTGCCAGATAACTCATTGTCATTTTATAGAACAACAAAAAAAACAAATACAACAACCGATTGACAATTGCTCCTTATCTTATCTTCTCTAAGAAAATACAGCCAATATAATTTGAATTATTTATGAATTTCTCCGTAAAAACAATCTATTTGGATGTAAATGGGAAATTCTAGTAGGGTAATTTAGGAAAAAGTATCTTGTTGTGAAAAATATAGAATTTCAGTTTCCGAGAGATAAAACCGGATTCTCGAACAGATAAGAAGAAGAGACACGACAGGCCAACAGCCAGCAAACGAGCAAAGCGACACAGGACACGGACAAACAGTTCAAGATTGTTTGCAGAAAAAACAAGTCAGATATTCACACTGAAGTTTTTCGGTATTAGTCATCCCTTCTTGCACGCTCAGTCACTCAGTGTACAAGAAGTTGTGTACTATTTGTGTACTGTTTTAGTGAGTGTAGTAGAAAGAGATGTACTTACGTGGACATGAATAGCTATCTATTTAAATACATAGCTTTTTACTACAATCTTTTCTACAGAGAATGAGAGCATCATCATCGTCACTTGTACTACCTAACTGCACACACACTGAATACAATCACCTACATTGTACTGTAATCGGATACAACATTATTACAAACTAACTTAAGTTAAATGTGCAGAACACATTCAATCCACATTAACTTAACTCAAGAAGTTTAGCAACAAATAGAATCAACATATGCAAACATAAATACTTATTGTAGCCATTGCCTCTTTATCCAAACTCCGTCTTTCTTTACCGCACACATTACACTTTGTCCTTCAAATGCATTAACTTTTCTTTTATTTTGCCCTCCGCATCACTATTCCCGATTCCCCATCAAACAAAACTTTATCACTACCAGCTTTACGATTAAATACTCCAAAATATGAAATTCTGGGGATTTTTACAAAATATTTCTTGAATACATTCAGTAATAATATTGCTCTTATTTTGTAACACATCATTTTGTTCTACATTTTACATTTTCAACAAACAACTGTAAAAATTCTGAGATCTAACCTTTGTCCTACTATAAATTTTGAAATTTTAATGAAGTTATTCCCACGCTCAGCAGAACTAAAGCAGTTTAATTAAATAGCAATAACAGTAAGCACGTAATAAAGAGAGGCACATACCTATACCTACCAACGTCATGATTTTCATGATTAGCTGAACAGCTATATCTTATAAAAGATACAATTAACTCATGTACAATATTCAATTGTGTATTCTTTGACTTTGTCTTCCATCTACAGATACATACAGAAAGAGAGAGAGAGAGAGAGAGACGAAAATAACGAAAAGGACGCATATTCTCCGGCCATAAATTTTACTTCCGACAGTAAAAAATTGACATGGGACATGGTTGTATATTGCATCAAGGGACACAAAGCACGTCTCACGTCATGCTAATTTAGCCAGGATTTAAATTCTGCCCAATTAATTACGTACTTACTGTATGTATCAACAAGCCGAATACTACATACTCCTTGTATTTTTAACACAATAAATTTTGCTGACTATTTTCATTGTCTCTCCTCTGACATTGTTTGATATTGAGTCACCGAGCAAGCACTGACAAAAAACAGTCTTACGAGTTAGTCATAGTAAAATGAAAAATTACAGTAGCTAAACTTAAAAACATAAATGTTCTTACGTCAATGAATAAAGTTTTCTTCTAAATCTTATCTCATTTTCCGAAAAAAATTACAAAATCGTATGACAATTTGTAAAATTATCATTTTAGTTTTACGGTTATTACAAATAATTATTCCAAAACATTCAGGAATTCAGAATTCGTGCTAAAAGCATATAAAAATAATGAATTGCTCGCTTTTATGTATGATTGCCCAAATTACGTTTAGTCTCTGTCATTTATTGCATCCATTTCCTTTTCTAAAGACTTGTGTTCTACCCACTCGTAAATATGAATAATTGGATGACTCAAAAGAAAGTCAAAACCCTCTCCCTCATCAAAGTTTTACATTTCCTCATTCAAACGGCAAGATATACTAAAATTGATTAGTTTATGCACTATGGTTATACTTAGTTAAAATACATAAAATGCTCATAGTTCATGGTGAACTGTTTTAACAGTCAGTGTACTACATACAGAAGTCAAAAATCTGCAGAAAAAAAAATTAAGCGAACATTACAAATCCATATTTTCTCTTGTACTTATCTGAGTTGAGAGTTAAAACTGAACTGCCAAGTTAACTCATGACAAGAAGACATGAGACTGTCTATATCTTGCTTTGCCTTTTAGTTTCTATAAATAAAAGTTGAGTTTCGGCTCCCTTCTTTCTACATTTTTACCTGTTTATTTTCCTAACATCTAATTGCCTAAAAATGGTTTAACTTTATGAAATGCAGAAATAGGACAATTAATTTTGTTGTGTCTAGAAAAAGTATGACACTGATTAGAAGTGATTTGTTTTTGCAGTTATTAAGAAAACAATAGAGCAACTTTCTTTGCTAATGTCATAAACGTTAAAAAAAGGAAGCTATAGGCTATACAAATGCAAGAAATGAAGAGATAGTTCTTTAGTTAGATAAGATCAGCTTAAAATGCAAATCTTAAAATGTATTTTTAAACCTTTAAAAACAGAGGAGAGAGATAGAGTCTTTCCTACAAGACCTTTCCTTGTGTATCTCCCTGACTAAATAGCATGACTACTGACGAATCAAGACTTAGTGCCATTAGAATAGTTAGTCCGACTCTCCGACTAACAAAACCGCTTCCTCTCTCTGTATATGAACTGAATTGCTGTAGTACACATAAACATACCCAGCCGAGCGTCGCTACAGAGCCAAAAACTTTGCGAATGACTCATCCGCACGCAAATATACAACATGCATAACTATAACAAACTATTACAAATCCCTCTCTTATACTACTTATGTTCTATGAGCATGGACTTTAGAAATGACATGCTATTATGCAATTCTATTCAATTTTGAGGTTCTTAACATCTTCAAGTATGCTATGCTCAAAATCTTAAAAGATATTAAAATCATTGCATAACCTAGAAATAGGTAATTGTTTATTAATGAAAAATTTTTAGGAATGGAAAAAATTACTTACTTTGGCGATGATAACCAAAGTCTTGTCCTGCAAAATCCTTTTCAGTCCCATACGATGCAGCACGTCTGTGACCTGATTGAAAAAATGGGAAAATATTCACTTTTGACTTAAGAATTCAGAGGATATTGAATTTGAAATAGTTTATACTGTTGGTATTACCAGCAGGAGCCGTTTGAGGTCGACCAGTAACTGAATTGGCTCTACCAGGGATATTGCTTTCATTAATTCCAGTTTCCAAAGAGAATCCTCGCCCACTGAGATTACTAATGAAATTTTGTCTGCCTGTGGAGTTGGGCAAATCTGGAAATTCAGACGTTTGTCGAATAATCGGATTCAAATCTTCAGAATGCCTTTTGTCGATAGGTCTTTGTTCTCTTTTTCTAGAAACAGTGGACACAGATACGTTGCCGAAGGACGTTGCAGCTGCGGCAGATATACTTGGTTGAGAACTATTTTGTGCTGGATCATACATATTTTCGAAACCAATATTTGAATTCATATTTGATCCAAAAGTTACATGGTCATTTGAGCTAAATGATTGGTTATCAACATTTGGTGGTCTTGTTGGAGATCTTCCTGGCAGAGGTGGAAAGTCAGAGCCTACAACATTTGAAGGCTTTTGGGAACCGAAAACATGATCTGCCCATCCGAATTTGAGAATTGGTTTTGTTGGGCTTTTTCGATTTTGAAGAGGACTACGTAGGTTTAATGTGCTAGAGACAATAGGAGCACCAGACGGTGAGCTCGTAGCACTTTTGGCATTAGACACACCATGAAATGCTACATTTCCTGGAGATGGTAAGCGATTACTTTCATTTGCATACGACTGCGTTGTGGAAGGAGAACCCGGCATGGCTCCCGTTGTTAACAGTACAGTAGGTCGTGGGCGTATTTTCGGTTTGGATGACTGAGGAGTCGAGTTTGGAGATATAGGCTGATTAAAACGTGGAGGCAACGCTACATGTGATTGCGATGTATTTGGAAGATCATTATGACTGTACGGAGGAAAACCAGATATGACAGGCTTATTTTTATCCGGAATGGATAAAATATCTTCACTCTCTCCACCAAATGTCCAGGCATTCTAAAATTATTCCAATTATTCGTAAATTAGTATTTTGGGATATGTCTTCTCATGATTTCATGCAATACAGAATATTAAAAATAACCTTTTCAACTTCTATTTGTAAGGGTCCTAACTGTCCTAAGGCGGACTGATTCATTGGAGAACCAGGAAGACTTGTGGACGTCCCAACAGATGAGGAACAAGACGAATGCATGACTCCATTAATAGGATTGTTGTTTTCTTTAAAAAATCACAAATATATAATTAAATAACTTGGTCTAAAAGTAATGAAGTAAGTACATATAGTTTAAACGGATATTGTCTCCTTACTTGGAATTGATTGGGTGTCATTGAAAAACGATTCGTTGTCGTCTAATGATTCAGACGCTTCAGTTTCACATGGAATGTCTTCTTCTGAAAAATTTTATAATTTGCATTCGACAATTATTACATTATTTAAATTCATATCAATTATATATCCCTTGATTTTGATCATTTGCACACTGATGAGTGTTAACTGAATAGAAAATACTCTCTTACAGAATTAAATCTCTACAACGCAGAGCTAACTATTGAAAACATCATCAACTAACTCGCGGGACTATCTTTATTCACAGTTCTGTTCAGTTGCATTTCTAAATGCAAAAGAGTATACTCTTATACATAATAAAATACATGTAAGACCTATTTTCCCATTTATCTGACTTTGATATAATACTTGATATATGATGAGTATACCTAGTATACTTGTCATATCATTGCTTTCTAGGTAGTTCATTTTATATATAATTTTTGCTAATAACACTACATCATATTTACAAGTTTTCAGTTAGAGTTTGCCAAAAGCCAACAGTGAAAACCGCAGCAAAACACAAATTCAATTATGTACTAAAAACAAATACCTTCTTCGGAGGGACCAGAATATGTAGGATATTGAAGTTGTTCGTCTGCACCAGGAAAAAATTCACACAGCTTTAACATGAACTGAGCGACAGTATCCATCGCAGGACGTTTATTTGGATCTAGATCCCAACATCTAAATACACCAATCATTTTTAAAATTAAGCTTGGAATTGGCATATTTTTTATTAAGAAACTATTATGAAATACTATTTATTAATAAATATTATAGTGTAGTCATATTATCATATTTATTTTACTAACGCTGTCATCAAACGTTCTATTGGTGGTGGGCAATCTTTTATCAAAGGAGGCCTCTGTCCTTTATGCACAGCCCACATAATACGAAAAGCTGGTCCACCGATGTCATCAAAAGGCTTTCGCCTAGTTAGAACTTCCCATAAAATTATTCCCCAACTAAAAACGTCACATTTCTCCGTATATGATTTACCTAGAGTAAAACATCATTAAAAATATTGTATCACTACTAAATAAAATGTACATGAGTGATATTTGTAATAATAGAATAATATAAATGCAAATTACTTTCAAAGACCTCAGGAGCCCTGTAAAAAGAAGAATTAGAAATTTATCATTGTATAAAACATTAAAATAATATTACGTAATTATGAAAATAAAGTTATTGTAGAAATAAGGGAATCCCTGATTGCTGAAGTCTGAATGTATTATAATTTACAATTATCTTATTTGTCAATTTATTGTTTCCCATGTGGCGGATATCATTTCATCTAAAAAAAATTAGTGTCACACAGAAAAATAACTAAAAATCTTACATCCAGGCTGCACTTCCTTTGCCATTAGTCATATAGGTCTGTTTATCACAGGCAGTTCCAAAGTCACATATCTTCAACACAGTGCCTCCATTGATAAGAAGCAGATTAGGCGGTTTCAGGTCTCTGTGAATAAGTGCTTTCGGTTGCATTCCATGTAAATATGCAACACCTGGAGCAGAACATGTAATAGAATCAAATAAAATTAATAACATAGTAATACATACTTGTGGAACATTTGGCGACTTTTAGTCAAAAGTGAATGAAAAACAACATAATAATCTACTGCGCTACGCGCAGGAAATTATTATAATGTCTGTCGGCCTAGTTCCAGCCATAATTCCTGAACGGATTGTCTTAGCATATAATTGCTTCAACTATATAACTATTTTGAGGATGTATTTTAGGAACTAAAAGAACGATTTCAGGGGAAATTGTGGTCATTAGAATCTCTAAGAAAACGACAGCAGCACCATATCACATAGTATCAAAAATGTGGTTGTCTGGAGGGGCGTAGGTATACAGATAACAGAACAGATTTTCATGGGAGGCTGAGATTTAATTCAATACTAAGACATTATTATTGGTTGCTTCGCATTATACCATCATATTCGCGCGGAGCGCTAAAAACGTTGCTGTCTTTTACGAAAATGAGTGAAGTACCTAAGTTAAATAAACACTGAAAATGCTAAAACGTACCATGATGCGATAACTTTTGGTATTTACAAAATAAATCAATGTAATCTGAACAATCGATACACAAGACATAAAATTATACGAAAATGTAAACATATTATATCGATATTACTTTACTACCCCTAAGCATAAGCAACCGTACCCTTTGGGGGTGGGGGTTACAGCTTACAGCTGGCACTTATACCTACGCGGAGGTAAATATTTGTAATCCGTGTGCCACTGTAGACTGTAGATTTAAGTTAGTATAATAAATTAATTATGATTAATCACCTTGCGCAGTCTGAAGAGCCCAACTCATTGCATGAGCCGCTTTATACGGAACAAGTGGTGACCCATGCAAAACTAAAAAAATCAAGAGAATATGTCTATTATTAATTCATGAATTTGTCTTCAATATAAATATTACTCCAATAAGTTCAACTGTATTATTTTACCATTGTAGAGAGATCCACCCTCCGCGTACTCCATAACTAAACAAACAGGAGCAACACATGCTCCATACAATTTAACAATATTAGGGTGAGATACTCGGGAAAGTTGACGAATTTCCACAGCAAATGCCTTTCTTTCAGATTCAGATTCGATTTTTTTGATAGCGACATATTTCCCTTTCCATCTTCCTTTATGAACTACCCCAAAGGCACCTTTACCAACAACCTAGATTAGAATAAAGAGGGACAAGTCAAAATAATTTTTAAGGAAATTCATTATCATTGTCATTGAGTCAATTGAGATTAGAGCATGTATAAGTATTTGAGTATTTGCTAAATCGTTCCTAACCTGTAATTCTGTAATTTCATGGAAGTCAATTTGCTCTACAAAACTATACGAAGAAGGAGAATAATCCGCGATAGACGTCATTGTCATTTTGTTCTCCAGTTGTAGACTTAAAACCGGGCAGGCCACTACTAGTATTGCAGCACCGTGCAAGCTAAATATATTTTTTATTCAATCCTAAATCTTAACTAACCCCCTAACCCCAAACTGTACTTAAATTTTTCATTTTTCAATCACGATTGGTAGTAGCTGGAACCGACTTGTAAATATTAAAAATAAACGAAATTCTTTCAACTAATCGTTTTCTTCTCATGGTCTTCAATGCCCCGTTTGATCTCCAAAAATGTTACAATATCTTGTCTAATTTTTTTCCACAGACAAGAAAAATCATGCTTCGTTTATTTGCGGATGTTGAGTAATCTTAGACGTTTCAGGTTTCAAGAATGTGTAAATATTTTCACAGTCTTTTGGTATTAATTTAAATCTCATAGCTATGTACCAGCAGCGGACCAATTCGCAGTAACCAGCCTGGTTGAGGTAATCTTCATTAGCTGTCAATTTAGCTTGATTCTTTTTTCAAAATTATTTATAGTGAGATGACTGTGCTAAAAAGGGATGTGTAATTGTAATTTGTGTATATCTTGTGTTTACAATATACGAAACTATTCTGGCCTTCCGACCTTCTTAAATTAGCACAATTAAATATAGGCTGACGAAAACATTTTAAAACAAAATTCCATAAATTTTACAGGTATTTTACAAACTTTCAAAATCTAGGAATTTATTTTCAACTTTGGCAGGTCGCAAAACAAATGAATCTGATTTCTTCATACTTGTTTACCTATTCATTCATACTAGATCTCACATGATGACGAATATTTGAGAACTGTCACGTGACTACACACTCAATTTCATTTGAATTTTGAATGAACCAAATTCCCAGCCTGCCAAATCATTTTTACGGCTCTTCTTCTACACATTTTTTAGGTTTTGTAAGTTTTTAAAGTATTTTTAACTATAAAATTTGCATTTAATTATTTAATGAATATCATTTGATAGTATCACTGGGAATTTCTTCATACATTGACAGACTGTTGACTGTACCTCTTAATTCCACTTTATTAGTTGCTTATAAAATAAATGTTGGAATATTTCATCATCCATATTAATTAAAATTCTAAATTCTATAGGTATTCTGATTCTGATTTTCTGATGACTTAATATTATCATTTATTTTATATTAATTATTACAGATAATTTGCTTGCAGCACGGACGACCAACGACTCGGATAGCTATTCACTTTTCTATTTAAGTATTTACTAGTGACTAGTCACCAACTGCCAACAACGCAACGTTTACTACAAGCAGCAGAACTACAGTACATAACAGATTGTCCTCTATTTTACGCTATTTAGTGCAAAAAGAGTTATCAGAGGTAGGAGGTTGATTTTACAAATTATATACTTTATATTATCCTATAAGTTATCTATTATTGGTAATCTAGCGTCTCTGCGACGTTATTTTATCCAAAATTAAAGCCATAAGCTGAACACTATAATATTATTATGCTTGATTGGTTTTGTTTTGTAAGTTGTTTTCGGAATATTTTTCTTGGGCTGTTTATATACATGCATCAGCATGTATCATGCATAAGCAACACAATAAGAATACCGCTCTAAGAAATGAAATGACAGATGCCATACACAAAGTACAATGGGTATCGTTTAATTACGTAAATAAACTATGAAATATTTTTTTAGCAATATGCCGAAAAAAAGTAGTTGGGGAGAGAATTCTAAAGCCGTGGAGGCAAAGGTCAGAAAAAATTCGGCTCGGCAGGCGGAACAAGATAAAAAAGTAAAGGCTGCAGAAGATGCTTATTGGGCAGATGATGATAAATCATTGGCTAAAAAGCAAAATAGAAAAGAAGAGCTGGAGAAGAAAAAGTTAGAGAAACTACAGAAGAAAACCGAGTCTAAACAGTTAGCCGAAGAAGAACTACAAGCATTTGCAGCGACTCAACCAAAACAAGCTCCAGCGAAAATTACTCAGGCTCAAATCACAGCTGAAAGGGAAAAACGAGAGGCAGCTGCCCGCAAATCAGCGTCATCAGCGAATCAAGGTCCCAAACCAGTGCCCATTGTTGAAAATCTTAATCGACTTCAAGGTCCTGACGAAGAAGCTACCACTGTTGACGAGGCTCTAAAGATGTTATCCGTAGATGAAAGTAGTTCTGGACCTGTTGACAGACACCCGGAAAAACGAATGAAAGCTGCGTACAATGCCTTCGAAGAAGCTAGATTGCCTATTTTGAAAGCCGAAAATCCGTCGCTGCGTCTATCACAATTAAAACAAATGATATTCAATGAATGGCAGAAATCCCCTGAAAACCCCAGAAATCAATTGTCTTAAGTTAAATGGAAATTATTCGTGTATAATATTATTGTTATTTTGACTGACTATACGATTGAAATAACCTAAACCAAATCTAATCTCTTGTAAAACATTTCAGTAATAATGCAATGGTGTAAATTGTATAAAACAACTTGTACTTTTCGGTATACGGGGAATACAAAATACAAACCATAATAATGTGCATCATTTTATGGTATTTTTTCAAAAGAATCGTTTATTTACCCCATAATGTAACGTACCTTACCTACATTAGAAATATTTGATATCATCCTACTAAATACTTACCTGCTTAAAATATGCGCTAGCCTATTAAATTCTTACCTTTTAAAATGAGAATCAAAGTAAAGCCTTCTACACTTGATTTCAACTTCTTATTTGCAACATATTTCATTCACATCGTATGCGTATCGTATTGCGTATTTAGGACTTTCGGATACTAGCATTTTTTACTCAGACTTTTATGTTTGAGAATCGCTGCTTCTAACAGCAACGTAATAAAGTATAACAAAAATATTATTGACCTACAATTGATTATTGTAGATTACGAAAAAATGACAGACAGGTGAACGCTTTTGCATCATAATTTCAACTTTCTGGCAGCAATCGAAAAAATAAGGCAGGATTCATGCAATTAAAGAAGATTAACTAGGGAAAAGGCTTTCATATAATATTAATACATCTCTGTCGGTGGTAGAGGAGGGTTAATCTAACCCTGTTGCTAAACAAATAGGTACTTGTGTTATACTATATCTTCCTAAATTATCCATAATGAACTAGTATTAAAGGACAACTGTTAATTGATATCCATGCATAAAGTAAGTCTGTGAATGATAAGTTAGGTATTACTTGATTCTACTTATTTGGAGGCTGGAGGAAAGCAATGGGGGATTCTATTGATGCCGGTTCAGACATACGAAATTTCCTCAATATACAAAGCAAAACCTCGAATAAGCAATCTGTAGGAAAGACTCTTTTACAAAGGTTCCGAACTTTTGGCTGGTCAAATGGAGTTCACGTGCCATTTGCAAGTGAAGCTAACCAACAGCTTGAGGATACCGTAAGATTTTATCATAAAAACCAATTATATCATTTACGTCATTGTCTCATTATGAAATGGATTCTAATTATAATGTGTATGGAATGATGTTATCAATGATCGTTGCAAAAAATGCTGTGTATAGTTGGACACAAAACAAAAACGAGTTCTAGCGTTACAAGCAGAGCTTCAGGATCATGCAGATCATTTTCACACTTTAACACACAATTTCAACAGAGTTAGCGAAGATGTTAATGCTCATCAGGTATTTACATAAAGTACATGGGTACACGGATTATTATATATAATTCAGTACCAAGCAAAAATTCGATACCAAAATAATTCATAAATAAATTCGATTTTACTAGATTCTCATCACATACAAAAAATCAGATATCAAAGTAACGGAGAATTTGGTGAACATTGCAGAACGCGTTCATAGCAAAGTCATACAAGAAAAATTGAATGACATTGCTGCGACTGAGAATTTACAGAAACGAAACTATCAACAAAGGGTAGGCAATCCTAGAATGAAAGACAAAAAGAAAATATATTGCCTGATTGGTAAAAAAAATGCGTAGAATTTATTTCTGAATATCTACTTTCGTATTTTTCTCCAAACCAGAAACAGTTAGTAAAACGGGAGACAGTTATCGGAGAACTTGTGCAAATTGTCAATACTGACCAGAAGCTCTTAGAAATCTACAAGAAACGAACTGCTGCTGCTGAAGCAGAAATTGATGCTGTAGGAGAGTTCAAAACTTTGGATGAGAGGCAGCTATATGTAATTTAATTATTTACCCTTCTCTGAGATTCAATTTATTTGCAAAGAAGAATTTTAAAGAAATTCAATTTCTGTAAAATACCTACCTATGTTTCTTTGTAGGAAAATGAAGCAAAACAAGTGGACTTGGGAGCAAAGCGGAAGCACTTACGATATCGTTTGGATCACGAAGCGATGGATACTGCAAAAGGTCAAGAACAATTTAACCGAGCATCAGTGGAATATCGCAAGGTTCACGAACAACGGAAGGATATGATAAACACGTGGAAACAGACTTTGCTTGCAATGAGAACTAAAGACAGGCTAATGAAGGAAGTTGCGGAAGTAACATTGATTTTTCCATATTTATTACAATTTAATATAAATTATAACTATAAGTAACCATCATCCATTAGGTACCTTAGAATTAATTCGTGCCATCGTGCCCTATAAATGGGTATCTCACCGGTTTTCCATTGTGTGTGGGTGGGTTATCTAGGAATACTATTCTGTAAAAGAACACCGCAAAGAGCAAGATATGATGTTGGAGATGAAAGAGATGCGCTTGAAAGAGGAAAATTGTGCTCTTAAAAAAGAAGAAATCAATCTAAAAAACTTAGATCGAAAAGTTTCTGAAGCACGAGCTAGAATCTCTTCAGAAAATTCTACTCTATTCGACTTGATATCCGAATACGCTAACATGAATGCTAATCTTCACTCTTTAACCCAACATGAACGAGCTGTTTCTAAGAAGGCCAGGGATCTGAAGAAGCGTCTTACAAGTATTCAAAAAGAAATCCAAGGTATAGAAAAGCTAGTGGAAGCTTTGCGGGCAAAATCTAAAGATGTTCTGGGAACGAAAAAATCCTCCGATCAATTATTACGGGAAGCTGAAGAAATTTTATTGAAAGAAGAGGCAAATTTTTTCAAAATGGAAAAGAATCTCAAATGGGGGCAACAATTCCAATGGGAACGAAGCAATGAAAAATTTGGAATTCAAGGCGATATTGTAGGCGTTGAAACAAGACTTCATCGTATTAAGAATAGTAATGCTATTCTTCATACAAAGATTTTATCAAACCAGGAAATGGTAATTTCCCAAAATAATCAATGTAGGATATAATATGATTTTGAGAAGAATAATTTTTCGAATTATTTCTCACTTTCAATATTTCACAACTTCCTTTTAGCTATCTCGGAAAGCAAGCAAAGTTTATCGTTTGGATCTTGACGCGAGTAATTTGGAAACGAGAATTAGTAGAATTGAACACGATAACATTGACCCATCCTACTTTGAAATGCAAGACAGAATTGTAGTGAATCGAGACATGTCTCAAAAATTGAAGGATGAACAGAAATTCATTTCCAAAGAACTTGAAATTCTCATCGACCATACTCACAAAACTCAGAGAGACATCAAAGCCTCCATTGAAGAAAGAAAGTCCTTAAAGACTACACTATTTGAGACTGATCTTGTTGCAAAAAAGTATTTCTTTTTAATATTGATTTAGGAGAAAGCTAAATATCAAAATAGCTGTGAATAAATAATTGAAAACAAAAACATTGACTACATGCATGTGCCCAACTTTCAGGAATGCTAAACTCTTCAAGAAGAGCGTCAAAGAAAGTCATGATACTCAAGTCAGGTACAGTCTCCTTCAAGTATACTTGAAGCGGTTGGAGAGGGCTAGAGAGTCAACCCGGGAGGAACTAGGATCTTTGTCAGAGCATCGTGAACTTGTTGAAACGGTATAAAACATTGTTTTCTAAGAGTTAGAGGAAATATAAATCACTATATATACGTATTATATTAAGTTATTTATTAAGTTATACACTACAGCTAGTGTATCTACTTATATATAAGCTTGTTTTACTCGATCCTTGCAACGTTTTAATTTGCTAACATTTTTTTGCAAAGTTTTTATCTTATGAGTTTTCCAGTACAGAATGAAGAGCTGAATGGATGACATAAAGCTTTCTCTTTTCCTACGATAGCTCTATGGGTATATATTTTCTGTTTTCCTTCATTCAGCTTTGGCAAATATACCTAATTTATAAACACTCACGATGTTCTACAAATAGTAAAATCAAAGAAGAAGGCTGCATTGCATGTTGCGGCTAATTTGCAGCAAGGAATATTACATTTGTGTTGGTGAAAGTCTCTTATAGAGTTAGAGTAAGAAAAGAGAAAGTGGTACTTCAGGTTTCCACCGTTCAGGTTTTTCATTCGACTGTTGTAGTATGTTACATTACATTACAGATGACGAACTAACTCTAAATTACAGTAAATCTATACACTTAATTCCTTCCTGATTTTAGAATAATGAAACTACTAAAAAGGACATAGCAGAGACATATTATAAGAGACCGGAACTATAGGCTCTTCTCATATAATTTTTTAACCCTCACCTGATTGGCAGGAAGAAGTTAGAAGTATATAAGTAAAGTAAACAGTACAGAGAAAATTGTCTCAGTTCCGGTCACATACTCTTTATATGTGTCTCTGGGGTACAATAATACAAAAGCAAAGATTCTAATAATCTTTTAGTATTCTGATTCTATTTTAGGTGGTGAAAGAGAGAACTGTTGAGATAGACATGCATAAATCTCTGAATGAAGCAAGATTAAAATCTCTGAGGGCAGCAACGAATAAATTAAATGTTCAGATTGGAGAACTGGAAAACTTTACCACCCGCTTGAAAGGAAGGTAATAATAATATACCTAATTTACGTATGATTAAATACGTACGTAAGTTCAAGCCACTGAAATTATTGGCTTATTCATACTTATTTAATCATACAATGACGAATTTAGGTCATTGATTTTTATAAAATTATACATAGTAATACAAAAAATACAATGCTATAAAACTCTGTGGTTTATTATACTCATTGAGATATGGCATCTTCATCTAGCTATCTAGTTATCGTCTATCTAATTGTTTTACGTCATATGGATAAGTATTTGCAGAAAACTTTCTTATTTCTCTCTGGGTATAAATGGAATTCTTTTATGTCCTCCAGATTCTACTTAACTTCTAGAATGATGATGGGACCTGATAACAGCGATCCAAAGGAACAATCTTTCTCCTACCAAGTTAGGAAAGCTGTTCGCGACCGTGAATTGTTAAACAAGTAATTTAATATTCACAAGTTTTAAAGTGAAACCTTTAATACTTCAACTAACTGTTTGATTGCAAAAGTTTAGATCCACGAAATTATACAGATTCCTATACATAACATTTTAATTTAAATATAACCTGGACAAACTTTACCAGCCCATTCTCATTTTAACCTTCAAACACCCACACTTATTATCAAACACCCACACTTACTATGCTCGATAACGATAAGATTGTTTTCGACTTAATGAATAGGGAAGCGATGAAGTGGGAGGATTCCGTTGAACTTGCTCATAAAGAGATGGAGGGGCTTCAGAATGTTTTACTGATCATGGAGGCATCAAATACTAATTTTAAAAAGAGCATTTCGCCTGCTGAGGAAGATTGTAAGTGGCAAGTGACGTCATTAAGAAGATGCTACTACTAATAATTCAAACCGATTTATGACTTCTAAATTAATTCCAGGCAAGTTTAAGCTAAACTTACTACGGCAGTTAATATTTATGGTTTTCCTTAGCCGAAGAACACCTTTACACTTTACGGCTTGAGGAAATCGAACGTCAAACTCTGGTGAATAAAGGTCGAGCAAAGAAAATGAAGCATATTTTGCACAATGAAATCCTTGATTTGGAGCAACAAGTAACTGTTGTAGAGCAAGATCTATTTGCTTCTCGAGCGATTTGCGACACAAAAACTCACATTGCTTCTTCTGGCATAACGGAATTGTTTCGGCAGCAGGACAAAATTGCTCGTTGGAATTCTTTGATAACTAGGCTAACAAGAGAGATCAAAGGTTACATCTCTGAAGAGCAAACGGAGAAAGTTCAGGCAGAATTGCGACTGAAATTCACAATTGAAAAAATGGATGTAAGTAATTAAAAATAATTTAACTACCGATTCCTCATTAATTTAGGTAGTTTAATATTTAGAGTTGTCGCCAAATTTTTGTACTACTAATTTCATTTTCAGTGTGCCATTAGTATGCTAGAAAGATTAGTAGGGGCTTTTCCAGTTCTGATACCTAAGGTTTTGGCGCATTTGGAAAGTAAAGAAGTAACTAATGATATTTTCCTTCGTATCAAAAATCATGCGGGAGAAAGCCCTTCCACTACAGGACAGATTGGTAAAGGAAAACGAGTCAACAATGGTGGTAGAAATAATCGCGTCAGGTACGACATATCCATTGAAAATGAAATCTTTTTCTGTGTAATTTTATTTATTTTTTGTTCGTTTTGGGTTTATTCAGGTTTACTACTACTAGAAAGGAAGATAAAATGAGAGAGGAACAGAAGGCCATAGCCGAGATCAGTAAGCCGACTTTTAATTTTGCTAACTTACCAAGGAAATCAATCGTGGATGTCCTTGTTGACAGTAGACAAGAAAATGAATCTAATACAAGTATAATTCAGAAATGACCTGCCTTAAGTTTCTACATTCGAAGTAGATAGTTTTATGCAACAATTTATGAAAAAAGCTAATAATGTGACAATTTAACTGTATCAAAGTATGCCAATGTACAATAAGACAAAGGTGAAAGCATAATGAATCGAGTATTTTAAAGTATATATGGATACCAATGTGACTTATAGTATTATGCAATAATGATTCGAAAATATTGTAAAAAATAATGTGTAGCATTTTGTTGTGAAATATCGATTGTGGCTGCAACAGGAAGAATGTAGATTTATAATGCAATAAATGCTAATGTACATTAATACACCAATAACAATTTAATGTATAATTATAAGTTTAGAAAAAGAAAGGAGCATTCACTAACAAAAACGATACGATATTTTGGCACAGAGTTGTACATTGATTGATACTACATACATAATATTTTATATGCTAAATACAATGAGTCCGTATCTTTTAATAGTTAATCCAATAATCTCACACCAGTTTAGGTCCACTAATCCACTTTACATCTTTGCACATCTTTCCTTTTTTACGAATTTTATCACTCCGTCATTAGTATATCATCATATGCATATGTTTTAAGGTCAAAGTACATGCATTTCTAATTTTCAATATTGGAGTTTTTTAGCGAAAGCAGAAGATTAGATAAATCTATGGAACTATAAAGTAGAAGGTACAGTGAGAGTGAGAGTGAGACAGATTTAAAGAGACGGATAAAATTTTTGGGTTTTCTTAGATAATGGGGCGACGATACACAGGAACTCTGGGGTCGAAATTTTGAGAATTTTGCAGTAACTGTCCCAAAGAGTATAATCTTCCACTATTTTGAACCTGCCAATCATTCAAGATAATTTTAAATCCCGAGAAGCTTGTAAGAGAAGAATATTAAAAAGTGGTCATTATTACGTACTGTGTCGTGTTTTTTATCCATTCCGCTCAAATTATGACCAATTTTATGATTAGCATGTCCATGTATGCTAACCATTGGAATGTCATCCAGATACGAGTCTATTGAATAACATAACAAAAATTATTTTCTGAGAAAAAATCAAAAAGACCATTTTATTTCTTTAGTTATATAAAGAAAGGTTTTGCAACCTTTTCCTTTACTGGAATGTGGGACAACAGGAAGTGAATGTGGTCGCCTGCCATTCAGAAGATCAATCGGGGCTTCATCTTCTTCAGAGAAATCCCCATCCATATAGTCAATCACTGGTGCTGGCTTCGCATTCAACAAAGAAATAATGCGATAGAAAGAATCCATCTGAGAATTTTGTCCCTTGCTGAACTCCTTGGAT
The DNA here is from genome assembly GCA_019776505.1 of Tomocerus nigrus. NCBI lineage: Eukaryota > Metazoa > Arthropoda > Collembola > Entomobryomorpha > Tomoceridae > Tomocerus > Tomocerus nigrus. Next base: position 31,971 of record JABASI010000123.1, on the reverse strand, counting down.
AAGAGAAATGAGGCTAATTCTTCCGCAGTGGAAGGGATGCCAGTGAAAGATCTTTGTGCGAATATTAACAAACGTATTTTAATTTCCTATGAATAATGCCTGACAATAAACGTTTCGATTATCAGTACAATGTAATTACATACCTTGCTGGATCATAACTTCTCCTATTCCGCATCATGACTGATGGAACTTTTTGTTCTTTCATAAAAGGGAAAAAATTCTGTTAAAATCTTGAATGTTTAATTGGCTCACAGTCTTATTTCTACTTGTAATATTACGCTAACGCTACCGATTCATTTTACCTTGCAATACCACCGAATATCCATAGTTAGGGACTGATTGCTGAACATTCGCTTTGAGACCCTGTGATTGAGCTGCAGCAATGAATGCTGATGGTGTTGCACTTGCAGATGATCTGCAATTGAATACATAGAATTATACAGATACTAGGGTATTTTCCTCAATAAATAACTTCATACATATCCATAATGCGCTAACTAAACTTGAGCTTAAATACATCGGTTCAGATTTTAGACCCAATGACCCAATTCCAATCACATAGATTGCTATTCGAGTTGTTTTCAACTGTTATTTACGAATAAGAAATACCTCATAAGCATAAATGCAAGCCTATTTCACCGCAAGTATGAGCCGATTTAATTTAATTAATGCGAAATGTATAGTTTCATTACCCTTTTCCTTCATACGGAATTTTGGAGTTTCCATTCTGAGTTCCTTGAATTGAGGTACTCGGACCATTTGCTTCTAAACAAAATAGTTGATTATTGAAAAGAAATAATATTGTTAGCATAATATGTAATTTAAAACCATGCTGAAGACTGAGCGCTAGAAACCACTATTTTCCTTTCTTTGTACTTTCTCTTTTCCGGTGGTAACAACTTAGATAATTTTCTCCATACTTTCACAACTTCCATAAACAAATTTTATGTTAATTCTAATGAAAATCATGCCGTTAATGCATTATTGTATTTTTTCAGAAAAACGAATTAGGGTTAGAAATGTTATAATTTGACTGTATGTGTCATTAAAATTCAGACGAATTCTTCATGCATGTAGCAAAACGGAATTACTGATGTTTCAGGAATAAATAGTCAAAAATCCCCACTGCATTAGCAATTTAGTTTGGTACCTTTGATCGATGGCTGCTGAGGAAATGCCAGTACAACATTTAAATTGACATTTAAAACCAGAACAAGTATTGCTGCTACACAAGTTAGATCCATTGTGACCGACTAAGATTTGATGTAAATATAGTTCTGGATATTTGTTGGATTTGGATCGTTTCAAAGCAATCAAATATTATTTATGTTGAAACTTAAAATCCAATAGTAGACAAGTTCGAAGTATGTATTCACCCCAACTCGAAACTTTTCCAAGTGAAACCAGCCACTCCTTTGAAAAATACTAATGAGTCCAAAACTGGAAAAAGAAAGAAGTTGAACAGATTTCGTAACTCGAAACGAGGAACTTGGAAATTAATTTTTGGCAATAATAGTTTTGATTTCAAAGTGTTTTCTACATAAGCTTGTAATAGTGACTGATTTTAAATTTTGGGGATTGGGTAGAAAGCAGTGTAGTGCAACATGCAATGTGAAACTCTTTACAAGCGGTTCTTGTTTACTTGTACGTATTACGTTACGACTGGCAAGAACGGTTGGAAATCTTCTCCCGATCTGTCGGAAGATGCAACGATGTTTTCTCTTTTATTGCATTTAGTCTGAGCAGATCTGTAAAAATTAGGCTTACTTGATGCTTTTATTCTGTTGAATACATATGTACAAACATACACGGGGCACACCACAACACCATATTATTACCATTCATCTGTTCTGTGACTGTGTATGTAAGTTAATATAAAACCATGCGTAATCTGCTTTGCCATCAGAAAATAACATGAAAGTAACTTTTCAATTAATGAGCAGACGCATAGGTGATGACGAGGATCAATTTGTTCACCCATACAAGATATATTTACAGTACAATCGAAAAATTTCCAGCATTTACTATATAGACTGTAGCAGATGGAAAGCAGTTTTTTTTTCAATACAAAGCAAGTGAGACCAGAAGTTTGATGTTGTACGGTTTGATCTTTTGTAAATCTGCTTTCACTTGTGTCTGTGCATTCATGCTTTCATAAATTTCCCTTAAGGAGGAGCTACATGTTTGCCTGATTGCAGGAAAACGGCTTCGAATATAATGTAAGTAATGACAATAATGAGATACACATTTCTGAAATCAGCTCTTGTTTTTCTAGAGCGCATGTGGTCAACATACTGAAAATTTAAATTCTGTGTTAGAAAAAGGTATTGTATTGTTTTGGATATTAATGGAGTGGGTAATTAGAAAAATGTATTCCGATGTTTCTCGCCTAAGAGGAAAGAAGTTATGACGGCTCATCGAAGAGAGCCGACAGCCGAAACCCACCCCAGCCGACAGCCGAATTCAGGGATAGGCCTAAATAACCTAACCTAACCTAACCTAACCTAATCTAACCTAAACAAACCCACTTAAAAATACATAACCTAACCTAATGTAACTTAACCTAACTTAAAAATAAATGACTTGGCCTATAATGTATGTTTTCGGCTGTCGGCTGGGGTGGTTTCGGCTGTCGGCTCTTTTGGATGAGCCAGTTATGACCCACAAGATTTTCCCCCTTTTTATTTTTGAACTTTCTACGCATTTCCGGAATCAGGATTTGCAATTTTTTACATTTGCATATTGGATAACAGGGCAGCGCAATATTTTCCCTACAAGCCACCTTTCCTTAACATAGCCGATTTATTCCATTATTACATTAGTGATTTAAGCATGTAACAGTAGGGACAAAAATGGTCTGATTCAGCTTGAGTAACTATTATGCTTTTAGTTTACATCGATTTTTGTGTATTTGTTTGCAAAGTAACACTATTTTTAGATCTGGGGGATATTACGCTTCTCCTTTTGATCTGTCACGTTCTGAGTTCTGAGTCCTGTGATAGGATAATTCTTAAGTCTCGGCATCTCTGTAAAAGTATGTCTAAACATAATGCGCAGGGCGTGACATGACATTAACAGATAATTATATACCTAATCTTTATTTCTACTGTTACTACATAAATGTACTTGCCCCGCAGCTACAACCAATACTGTTTCATCGTCCATTTAAATGGATACTCTGTAGGAATTAGTTTATTTTGCACTAATTGCATGTGTATCCTAATAATATCTTTGCAAGACCAAGCAAATACTTTCACACGTAACATTGCGATCCATATATACATGCAGCAATCAGCAAACCATAAGTCCTGTTAAGCGGATTAAAAGCAACGTCAAAAGGGATAGAGAGAAATGCAACAGATGTACATTAGTAAAGCAAAACTTCATGTGTGGGTGGTTCCATTGACAAAACGTACAAACTGACAAAAAGAACCTATAATCGTCAAAAGAAATTGTTTGCTATATTATTATTGTTCGAGAACAACCAGAATTCTCCCTACAGAAGAATTCTCCGTACAGTAAAGTAAACAACTTGTCCACCCTAGCATGTCTACACTCTACAGTAAGTAGTAAGTGTATTCCACATAATATTATTTTTATGATTTTCGGACGAAATAAACTACCAATTACTATACTGTGTTAAGACTTTCTCTTTTGTTTTTTGCACATTTCCACAAAATGATTGGAAATAATTTATACCATTCGTACTATCTGTATTTGTTGCAAATGATGTCAAATGATGAGATAAAAGAGCTTGTATTTGAGAGAGACATACTGTGTTGGACTGAAATTTGATACCAGATACAAACGTGAACAGAAAGCTGATGTCTTTATTCAACTATTCGAAAGAACGACTGGGTAAACAGATGCTTTCTATTTGTATACCTATAAAATAAACATTTTTATGGCATATGTTCATGTTGAGAGCCATTCCCACAAAAGACGACATGATTATGTATGATGGAGATGGAACATGGAACTGTCGAGAAAATGAGAGAATTATACATTTAAGTAAATATATTATTACATTATTTTCTTCTGCATAATATACAAGTCATTGTTTCCTAATCGTTTCTTCATAGATCACGCGAGTAATTCCGTTTTCGTCGTTTTTCTAAACAGTTTTCAAGGACGAGGATTGTAAATTGTAATCCTAGCCTACACCATAATAAATCTCAAACGTAAGTATATAGTACAATATTTAATCAAGCTCTCTCCTTTTAAAATGTACAGATAGAAAACTTTGTGCTCTTTCAGAAGGAAAATAAAAATTCAGACAATTTATAATAATAGTGCAGCATACAATACCAAACGAATAAACAGATAATTTCAAAATTAAATTAATAAGTTGAAATAATGGAATCAGAAAGTTGCATTTATTTTCATTATATAAGTAAGTATACCTATATACCAAGGATAGTAGCCTATATACTAGCACTCGTCACCTCAATTGCATTATCGTATACCTACGTGTAAATATTAAATTCTATTCTTAACAACCCTCTGCTCTTCGTTTACTCTCTTTCATGGAAACACTTCCATTTATGCTTTTCAACGTAATGACTAAAGACGCACAAAGGGCAAAATGCATATTATTATGTCATGAAATTTGCGAGTTTGCCACTTGTTAGGTCATTAATTACTATTCATTAGTTCATTAGTTAGCAGTTTAGTACGTTACAAAGAAGAATTTCCATTGAACTTATACATAACTATCAATTACCTCCGGTACCTATGATGTCAATATATATTGTGTTCTTTTTCAGCATTCAGATTACTTTTGTTGTGAAACTTCTTCAGCAAAAGGTTTTAAGTGTATTTAGTAAGTACATGTTAAATATTTTATATTGCTATGCTGGTTCAATAATTTTCTCTACAAATACTTCAGAAGGATAACTATGGATGACATAATTATGGCATAGCTATTCCACTTGTAGACTACAATTCAGGTAAATGTTAGTTTCGGAATTCGCCTAATATGTTTCTAAATGAATCGAAACAGATTTTAAGCGAAACATAATTAAATATGATTTTGTGACATGAATATTCTAAATATTATATCTGATTCAAGATGAACAAGCAATTTGCAAAAACTTGAAAGCTATATACATTTATAAATGAATGCAACTCTATGAACTATAACGCACATAAACCTCATACCGATTTTTTCGAAATAATATTATGTGTAGGGGTATTATACAATGACTATATAAATACTTGTCATTCATGTGCCTAAATGGAGTCGCATGTATTACAATTTTTTGCAACATCCACTATTTACAAAATAAGTAAATGTTAAGTTTCCAGTTTCCGTGTGGTAGTTGTGGTAGCCAAGGTCCGTTGGCTGCAATACAGTTAATAGCAGACGTGGGTTCGATTCCCACTGGAGTGTTGCACTGCTGACATAGGCATATGACTCACGCATCCATTCTACGCTACTTAAATAGAGCTTAGCGCCATTAAAGAGTTTAACTCCTTTACATTAGTTGAGCGCTCAACTCCTTTGCATTATTAAAGGGTTCAACTCCTTTACATTATTAGTTGAGCGTTCAACTCCTTTGCATTATTTGAGAGTTCAACTCCTTTACATTATTTGAGAGTTTAACTCCATTACTATAATTGACTTGAGAGTTCAACTCCTTTACCTTATTTGAGAGTTTAACTCCTTTACAAGAGTGTAACTCTTTCTGATGAAAGAAGCAATTTACGTGTATAGTTATTTATAAACATCTTCGAAACGTCATGATATTATACTATTAATGAGTCGACCGATTCAGTAGTGGTACTTCATAGCTTAGAGGATAAGCGGCTATCTGGATTAAAACCCACAATTACTTTTTTGCGCTTTCTGCGTTAAGTGATAATGGTTTATAATTTTGAATGGCGTTTGAAACAGTGCATAATGTGCGAGGGAGTAACTCTTTCTGATGAAAGAAGCAATTAACGGAAATAATTATTTAAAAAATTCAACTTATGCATGAGATATGAACTAATACCTATACTATTAATGAGTCGACCGATGTAGTACCCACTTTATAGCTTAAAGGATAAGCGGCTATCTGGATTAAAACCCACAATTACTTTTTTGTCTTTTATGTGTGACAATGGCTTATAATTTTAAACAACATTTGAAACACTGCGTAATGTGGGCATTCCTAATTCTCCTTTGCAAATAATCGTTCTGGGATGATATTTTATAGTAATAGTAATTATAAGCTGGTAAATTGCTGAGCATAACAATTGAGTTGCTAAAAATTTATACATAGATATAAATATGCTTAAGATTGTTATATATTTCGATAAAATTTACCCTATATACAAATGACACTACGGAAAGAGAAGTATGAAAATAAATGTAGGTAGGTAGATATAGTCTGTGGACTGAAAACACAAAATGTTTATTAGAGGACCTCAAGTTTTCATTTAGTCATTACACATAATGCCAGGTACTTCACTCAGCTTCTCCTTTCTTTCCTTCACAAACTCTGTATATGAAATTGAACCATGGAACGGAGTGAATGAATAATCAAAAGTTTAAACCATCATATCATCAAAGTATCATTGTAAAAACAAATTAATATTTACAATAACGATAGTAGTCTAACAATAAGTAACGATATATAATTAGACTGTTATGTTGGTGTTCAGGTCATACTTATACATTTCCCCTATCAATACATTATCAACACTTATGTACTTTAGAAGACAATGCTAAAATTTTACCGACAATTTTTACACACACCAATAAAAATTAAAGAGAGGCTACAAATATCTATACATATAATTGGCTATACTCTATATGCCTATTATCATCATTATAATTTTGATTAGTTTTGAATTAAGTTTAAGTACATGCTAACAAGGGATCTCATTATTACTTACTATATATATTAACAATTAACAAATATATTACTGTGGGTAAGTTGCTTTTTACGAGTACACTGTAACTGTAGCTAATTTTAACATTGCATTTATTTTACTGCCAAGTGCACTACGCGATGTACCACAATTTCCTAAACATTTATTTCTTATTAAAGGAACTACACTTAATATTCGCAAAATGAAGCTTAAAAATGTGGGCATATGTAGGGTGAATAATTATTTAGCACTATAAGATGTTGACATTGACACACAAAAAGCTACCTACACATGTTAAGATAAGCACAACAATTATGAATTTGCTTATGAATAGTTGAATTATACATGCATGTACGTACATTATACAATCCACCACTACATTTACAATTTACTTTTTGCAGAACTTATATTTGCACAACAGCAACAGTTACCAATTGTATATGCCCCACGTTGTTTTTAATTGGGACCTATAAAGCTCTTACATATAGAGAGCTTGCCTCTTCTGCATTAGCCTACGGGCCGGGACAGGATAGAAGGAACCGAAATATCCGGTATCATAATTTGTCAAGAATTTCCCCGCTCCGACTCCTCCAGGCTTCCTAAGAGAGCGTAGCATCCGGAAATGAGACTTTATAGGCGATGAGCTGTATCCCATACTCATTGCAACTGGATTTCCAGCTCGGCGGGTTTTTGAGTGACTGTGCAGCGGAATTGCATCTTCCAACCATCCTTCATCACCTACATTCATACAATTATAAACTTGATTTAGCATTTTCTGTTTATCCGTTATTCAAAACTTAAAATTTTAAGTTATAGATTGTATAAAAGTATATATAGGTAATTAAAGTTCATTTTGTTGCATAAATAAGGCAGGTTTATTGCAAAAAACAACTTTCACTGTCTTAGTGTCAGATTGTGAGTTACACGGATTTTCTCTTTGATACTAATTTGTTGTTCAGAGATCTTGTAAGAATGCTCAAATCTAGAGATAGATGCGTGGGCTGATAAATCCATTGCTTATAAACATGTAGAAATGGAAATGTTTCGTACGCTTAGTTCATGAATTACAAAATCGCTTGCTCTTGGCACATAACTAATTATTTCATTACTTGTCTTGAGATAGAGTTCTACGGTTTGCTCACTCATGCTTTTATGAGGTGATTACAATTCCTTTCATGGGCAATCATTTGTGAAATTTCCCGTTTTAGGTAAGTTTTTCGTATACATCGAATACTTACTCAGCAGGAAGGAAGTACCAAAAATATTCTTCGAAAACTTTGAACTACCATACCAGAGGTACCTAAATGATCTTTGCATGCTATTTATTTACTTGTTTAAGTACTTACATTTAACAGAAAGTAAGTATGTTGACAAGTACGAAATCTTTCATCTCATTTCAGGAAAATAGAAGATGTTATGAAATGAAACCACCTCATGTACTTATGAATGAATGGATGGATTAATAATGGATGCTTTGATATGATACATATAAGTAGATACACACATGTTTCATTCCTTCTTGCATTATAATATTTGCCTTTTCATTGAAAGTGTGTATTTGTTTGTATTAAATTCAGGTTAAAACTCTCAAAATAGCTACAAAAAGCACTCATTAGCAGGGATTCTCTATCTAGCTCAATACCCGGGTTGAAAATTGAAGCTAACGTCACAAATAAATACACTAATCTTTTAATCTCTATCTATATAGAGAGCCATAATACTGTTCATCGTTATTTTCAAAATTGATGTGACAAACTATGAGGCTGAAAAGAATTAGTATTTTCGATTTGACGTAGCATTGATAATCTCTGTAGATGGCCTTCTTCGACCCCAAAAGGGAACTTCATAATATTGTATAATGAATACAAATAACGTGTCATTTTGGCTAAATATACCTTCTCGATCTACCTCTGTCATCAAAAGATAGCACTTACGGCTTAAATAAATGCTATTTTGCCCTAATCTGCTCTTTCATATTTCATATCACGTTGAGATCCTTAGGATAAAGAGACAGTTGAAAGAATAACGAGTCAAAATAAGAGAAAACAACAAGAGCAAATCAAGAAATTGTAAAAGTAAAGGTAACGAATGACGCACACAGAAAATTATATTTTTTGTTTTAGGTACGTTATTATTATTATGTGTGGCAATAAGTGGGACAAGAAATCGTTATACACACAGAGTGCATTTATATAATAGACACAAGTGCATAAGTAGAGTACGCAGAACTCCACAAAAGAAACGACCAAATAATAGTTGTCGAATCCCACGAAGAAAGTCAGAGAGTTCTTACAAACCACAGCGAGAGCAAACACTAATTAATATAAGTAGAATGGAAAATGGGAGATATTGTTCACTATGTACACATAGCGTATATAATATTAGCAATTAGATTGCTGCTGCTGCTGTTGCAAGGACAATGTAGGACAAATCTCCCGGATTGACAATGGAAAAGCAAAAAGATGAGAAGAAGTGAGTAGGAGTATTTCATTTTGTTAGAATATTGTATTGTGTACTTAATGGAAATGAAGGGGACTGGATTACCTGTGCTGTCATCTCCGTCTCTCAGTGACAAAGAGCCATCATGAAATGAATATGATGATGGAAAAGCAGATCCGTCTAAAAATCCGTTAGTGGGTTTATTGCGAAAAGGCAAGCTGAGCCCTGGAGAAGAGCTCATTAGAGAAATCGGCTCAGAAGGTCTTTTGCTCGAATCATAAGCAAGTGGCTGTTTCCCAAAATATCCCAAATCGATTGCAGGCTCTTCATCATCTTCGAATTCCTCGTCATCATTTTTAACTAGGGGCAGCTCGCTATTCAGCATATCTTTGGAGCGGAGCATTGCCAACAGTTGCAGAAATGCCTCACGGTCGTCGTTATTATTCAAATTGAATTCTAATTCGTCTGGTTGGGCGTAATTGGGGTATGACGGTCGAAATTCAGGCTCCATGCTATCATTATTTCATTCCACAATCAATAAAGAATATTATTACATTTATCAACTACTCCAGACATAGACATAAACTAATCATTCAAAAGTAATCAGATTTTAAACGTAGAAGCTGACAGGTAAATTCACTGATATTTTCACTCCAAACTAATTTAATTATTGTGTAGGCGTACTGTGTCATTGGTGATGTATGGTAGCTACGTCTTTGTCGTTGATATCTCACAGAATTTGACCCTCTGTATGGTGGAAATCCAATGTAATCTACAAACAAAGTATTTATTTTTTAAGTATTTTATAAGTAGAACTGTAAGCACAGTGGGAAACAAATAAGCCAGAGCATGCAACTTTCTCCTTTTCTATGCTAATTCCATATACAACTTTTACCACACAAACTTATCTGTCATCATACTAAAATCCGACTTAGTGGAAATTCTGGTGAAAGTGCCCATACATATTTAGTGTGTCACATTCAGTTTAAATAGAGAAGGCTATCTGGCTATCTTATATACTTAGGTAACCCACGCACACTGCACTATATGTACAAAATATTTAATCCAAGATTTTCCAAAACTACAAAGAAACTACTTATATACTTCCATATACTTACAACTAATATATATGATCATAATTTTATAAGCATTTTTAAATCTAGAATTTCGCCTTTAAAACTGAAGTACTGAATTTTCATATAAATTAAAAAGTTAGAGACGAGGGACAATTAATAAAGAAAGGAAACTAGATCTCTTAAATCAATATAGCATCGAATAAATTGCGCAGGAAGGTCTTGGAAGCAATAATTAAAGCATGAGCGTCAGTGTATTCTATTATTGTTATAACCACAAGCCACAAATTTTCAGCTATTCTGCAAAATCGGAACTGAGTTTGAGGGAAAGTCGAAGCCAACGTGTGAGCTGCCTAGTACTACATTTAAAGTCTTTATCGTGGTTTCAATCCTGACTTTCGCTTATTCTGAAAGGAAAGTGTTTAAGATGTGGCTTAGGGAGAAATTTCAGTTTACCACGCAATATTAGACAATTTTCGACTCACTTAATGGGTTTTACAATTAATAAAGAAAGGAAACTAGATCTCTTAAATCAATATAGCATCGAATAAATTGCGCAGGAAGGTCTTGGAAGCAATAATTAAAGCATGAGCGTCAGTGTATTCTGTTATTGTTATAACCACAATCCACAAATTTTCAGCTATTCTGCAAAATCGGAGCTGAGTTTGAGGGAAAGTCGAAGCCAACGTGTGAGCGGCCTAGTACATTTAAAGTCTTTATCGTGCTTTCAATCCTGACTTTCGCTTATTCTGAAAGGAAAGTGTTTAAGATGTGGCTTAGGGAGAAATTTCAGTTTACCACGCAATATTAGACAATTTTCGACTCACTTAATGGGTTTAATTACTTTTATAATATGTTTCTTAACTTTCTTATAGTGAGTCTCACTACATCTATACTGCTACAAACTATTTCAAGGCATGCTCGAAGAAAGCAATCTGTTATATCTAAGTAGGTAACATTATCATCACTCATAGAAGTAGTTTTATAATGTACCTATATACATGGTACAAAACCCAGTTGTTTGTTAATTACTTTATAACGTCATTATTTCCAAGATTCTCCGATTTATGGCCATATACTTGTTAATATATCTACACTACTATATAACGATAGACAAGTATATTGTATGCAGAGAATATATTATAATGATCAGCGAGTCTTTTGCGTTTGAAAATGGTAAACACACGAGCTAATAAATTAAGCATAAAAATATATGTGTCGTATACATGCATAGTAGTTGTTAGTTGAAGTTAGCTAGCTTAGCTACCTACTAAAAGTAAGCAACCTGTAGGAAACTTGGTTTTATCTCACCACATCATAACATTAGCATAATTTATTATTTGGAGAGAGCTTTATTGCGAGGCCAGAGGGCTATGGGGAATAGAAGCTTAAGCGAAAATTACTAAAGAAAGCCAATGGAAATTAGTGATAGTGACTAGACCCTTGATCTAGTACACTTTCCCTAATATACTTAACTCCTTTTGATAGGGAATAATGTGTTACCTCTTTCTTTGTTGCCTTTTGACAGGGAAACCAAGTTTGCTCTGTCTACGGATTTAGTTGAAAACTTGTCCTTGGGGTATGTCAGAAGGCTTTGACTTTTCCCATTTTCCAAAGACTCCATTTCAGATACAGCGTTGTTGATGTTTTTCCCATTGGTTTCCGGTGCCGCAAGTTTTACTTTCCTGCTAATGTGAAATGGGATTTTCCATTACGTTATTTTTTTGTATACATTAAGTTACGATATATACAGTCACCACATCATACTCGTAATAGAAATGCAGTCACTACAAATAATCGCAATAGTATGATCTTTTATAATTCACGTGTCCCCTGTTACTACTAGACATAACTTTCAGCAAAGTCAAATACTTTCTAAAAGAACTCCAACTCTCAGCCAGTTATTCCGCGAAAATAGTCATCAGGGACGAGAAAAAGTGAAAATGGAACTGCAGACTATGCGAGACGCTTATACACGACTTCCATTACATAAAATAGTTGCGTAACATGATCTAGTTCCAAGCATTGCCTACATTTTCCATTTCATTCAGAGTAATATGCAATCATATAGTCTCTATATTGCTTTCTATGGTGAATAGTGGTTTTATTACCTATGCAGGGCTTTACATTTTATGATAATCTCAACGATAGCATTATATGCAGAAAGAGTAAGAAAATGAAACGAGATTGGATTGGCAAACACCGTAGAGTCATTCACTATTTCCTCTCGATCTCGACTTCAATTTCAACCTTAGGCATTTTCTCTTCAGCTACTCATTCTGTGGAAAAGTGACTAAGGTTCCCTAAACATAACTCAGTCAGGATGTCCTCAAATGTAATCAAATGTAATGTAGCTCTTTTGAATGGACCTTAAGTCTTGAATTTATATTCCTTTCATATCGGAATAGACTCCAGAATCCTAAGTAATAACAACTATCAACAAGTCAACAATATACCATCTTGTATAGCAATCCTCAATCCACTTTTAGAAATATGATCTAATTAAATTTCTGCTACAATTGCACAAATTACGTTACTCAGTTCCGCCTACAGCTATGGCGTAGGTACTTCATAAACTACGTCAAAGGAAATTGAAGATAGGAAAATAATATCTCCAGAAATATCTGATAAACAATTTCTTCAAGCTTGCATGTGGTAAGTATTTCCTAGAGTTTTGCAAATATTGCATGATGTTTATCAATGCTTTTCCCCGACTACTGAATGACAGGTTGAAGTTTCCATTTGCAGCCTTTAGATATGGAAATTAGGGAAAGTTTGGAAAAAAATAATCCAGTTATGCTTCAGACTTCAGGCTATATTGCTTTAACATTAAGAATCGTCGACCTGGCCAAACGCAAACACTTAAAAATACTAGGAAGAAATTATAAATGGAAATTGCGTTACTCTGCAATTTTCAACGTGACAAAAATAGGGAAAAGAAATTGTGGAACGGTCTTTTATGTCGATCAATTATGCAGTAGGCCCCTAATAGTACTAAATTGTTTTTTAATGCTCGAATATTTTCCTAGTTTTATTGATTCTGTCTTCTGCATCTGTTGTAATATGTGAATGCTACAAAGAGACAATTTTACCTGGTAATGGTACTGTTTTCCGTTATAACATTTGATCCAGTGGTTCCATTATGGTCAGCATCTGTTTTAGCATCTCCATGATCCCCTGTATAGAAAAAGCATTACTCGACGAAAGCCATTTGAATTGCCTAAATCCCCCCAACAAAATAGTAAGCCGAGCCAAAAAAGAGAAGCCCTACGCCATTTCCAAGGGTTTAATATTATCTGGAACTATTAACTATTGTATTTCTTACTGGGAATTTCTATATTATTCCTTTCATGTGTATTTGTACTCAATTCCCGGTAGAGAAAGGAGTCCAGGAAGAAGCGATACTAAGTAAACAATAGCATCTGTGATACGAAATAGTCCATCAAGGGATTCGTTCGTAACTGCATTTACGAGGAATAGAAGCCCTAAAGGTAAAGAGTAAATAAATGTCAACCCCCAATGAAAACACTTTACAATGAATTCTGAAATTCTAGATGGAATCTAAAGGGTAAAGTAAATTAGATCATTACAAATTAAATTGAAATGAGAGAGTTTTGTGACAATTTGTACAACAATACCTTCTATTTATTTATAACTCAGCTAAACTACTGAATATTCATTGATAAATTTATTTAGACAAGAAATAATGGGAAAACAAGAGAAGGGACGCATTGGAGAGTTTTGTGTTGCTGTTTCCACGAACTAATTAATTATTCGTTGATGTGATGCCAAAGTTGATATCTAAAGGGTCGACCATTTAATTAATGACGTACATATTTGGTTTTAGTTAGCTACAGTATAATTTGCAGTAACAACACAACTTGAACTTTGTTAGTAAACATTTCTCTCTTACTCTTTAGTGTTCAATGTGTATTCAGCGTATACTTTACTTAGCAGTTACTAGTCGTCGGGAGAATATTATTGAACCGCCACAATGCAATGTTCCGGGCGGAGAATGCTCCTAATTTAAGTAGATATAGGTACTTTATTTTTAAACGTGAACAATAATACTTTATTCATTGACTTCTTGTTTTCTTTGGTGTATGAAATGGCTGTACTACTAAACTAAAGGATGATGAACTGATGGACACCATAGCACTCTCAGATATACTAATTCAATTCAATTGTATTAAGTAACTTCGTTTGTCTGGAACAAAGTTACACAAATAAATTCCCAACTGTCAGAGGGACTCTTCTCGACGTAGTAAACACATTATTTAGTAAACTGCGGGGGCTGTACATAAATTTTCGTCGAGGGAAAGAGCATGAAATAAATTGAAAATCAATTCTTCTGGAAAAAATGCTGACACTCTAACAAATCTCCGTTTCAATTTGTAAACCGTAACTTTCGTCAGAATTACTGACCGCACGGCGAGCCGCATTATTTAAATTGCAAATTAGAAAATGCAATTTCGTCTGCAGGCTCCCTTCCAACTCCACCATTAAATATTTAGATTTTCTACTGCCATGAAGCTGAAACTATCCTAGACTATAGCCGTTTCGACTTTCCCATTATAACATTTAATCAAAATTGAATTCTAAATGAATCAGGTCAGCCAAGCATTTACAAATTTACAATGAGAATCTAGTAGTCTGAAACTATGTCTATAGTATCATGTTTTGTATGAAAAGCACATAAATATTTGACCTGTTAATTTGACAGTAATTGGGAAAATTAAAAAGAAATTAATAGACACTGGAAATACAAAAGGTCACGTCAAAAGTCAGTAGGTGCATACATGTCAATTTATTCTATTCTCAATTTATATCAACCCACAGAAGCATTTAGTGCGTCTAATTTTCTCCACGTGAAATTCTTTTCAAGAGAGAAAGTTATGTGGTCAAAGCAATGGTTTTAAGAGAGATTGGCTGCAGAGAAAATTATACGGATTAGGTCCTCTTTTCACAAATTGCTCTTTGAATCCCGTAATCCTGAGTATTTTCTGGTTGTACAGCCAAGACGTGATCTTTTCTTACCGGAGGCATTTGAAGTTAACGAGCAACACTTGTTGAGAGGAGTGGGAAGTGATGGAAGAAAAAAGTCTCATTGAGAATGAGATTGAAGTTGTAGTTTAGTGGTAAGCTTATTTGCTTTGATGGTATGGTAGCTATAGGGCTAAGTCTACGAAGCCAAAGGCAAAGCTCAGACACTCCATAAAATGTTCTCTATATTCTGCTACGTACTTAGTAGGCACTTACTATACAAAACCAATTCTCTTTCTGTCTCTTGTAAAATAGATACGTTTACTTTCTAGAAAATCCCATTTTATCATGTCAACCAAAAGGATGTATAGGATTGAAATGCAATAAAAGATGTTTCGACCTTCGCGGAAGGAAGTTGTGTGCACATTTTTTCAGAAGTTGACAAATCTTGCGACGCAATGCCCTACAAAAATCATAAGTATTGTACTTATTGAAGATATTATTGTTGGCGACGATATGTATTAAGTAGTTGCAGGGAAAATAAGAGAGAGTTCGGTTTTTTTCGATTTTATTGTGAGTGGTGAAAGGAGAGAGTCAGTTCATGACCTAAAGAAAATTGTCTCAACAAAAGAAAATCGATTGATTCGTTTTTATGTGATGGAGGGAAACTGGGGAAAGTAATGAAATAAATATTGGGAGTTCCACTTACTTAAACCGCATCACATCCATGAGGAAGTAGTGTAAATAGTTTATGTCTAGCATATACTCCTTGCTCTTGGCTAGCAATCGAATGGAAACCTAGCTTTTCCTATCCTCCATACAAATTCATGATACATTTTCATGGTTCCATGTGAAGTGCTAGACGTTCTTGTGGTTCTAGTAGCCATAAAGTGGGAAAATGCAACAGCCTCTCCTTTTCTTCCATATGATACACTTTTATAGCCTTTTCTAACAACACTTTTATCTATTATACAATATTCACCTCATTTTGTTTTCTTTTCTTACAGATCTAATGTAATGTAATGCCTGGAGCTCTCTCTCTCTCTCTCTTGCCATCTCGATGTATAGCTCACTTTCTTCTAATGTAAAATTCATCTCCTTTCCCGCAGTCTCTACATTTAAAACAACAACAACAGCGACTAGCGAGCATACAACTCAATTTGTAGGGATTATTCTGAGTGATGTGAGATGTCTTGTGTAGCTACTTATAACTGCTACCTACATAAAGTATCGCTCTTTTACTATTTCCTTCCATTACTTATCTCTTCAACTCGTACACTTCCCTACCTCGTTCCATCACACTTCATCTTAGCGTGGACACATAATATATGTAGTAATACACACCACAATAAACAACTCTTTTTCACTATAATTTTAGCCGAGAAGCACGGAATGAAATGGAGGTGACTGACAACGAAACAGCATAGTAAATCAACTAATATATACGTGACCTATTCTTCGCAAAGTGAATTAAAGCACTTAAACAACACTTCTCCGTCTTTTTATGAACCATTCCACTCTCTCTATATCTATATACTTTGCATTCTGCTATTCCTTTTAATATTATTGCATTTCAGATCTAACTAAGTGCTTCTCTTTCTACTATTTATTAGCATTGGCTAGTTGAAAGCGTTTTATGACAGAACCACTCACAACTGTAAACAACTAAAAAAGAGCCATGTAATTTTCTGCTCTTCTTTTAATTTCAAAATGGTGACACTTTTTTTGGAATATACAAATGATACGAAAATTGACGCAGTGTCAACCTAAATACTATAATAAGCTGAGTGACAACACTAGAAGATGCTGACATCAATCTGTTCAGTCTTCGAAAATCGATACTTATATTGCTACATTATCAGTGAAATTTTTAGGATCCTACTCTAATTATGTCAGAATAACCCATTTGAAACCTGTTTAGTACGTGCCTATAATATATAATTAGGCTAGGTTGTGCAAAATTTCCTCAAATATTGCCATAATCATTGTTTATGTACGTTGACAATATTTTTCAATGTTCAAATCACAGGTGTCAATTTTGTCGTGGATGTACTTAAATTATAAAATATGCTGCGTGCACAACATTTACGGAGAAGACCATCTATACATGGAAAATGTACAATGTACATGGAAATATGTTATCTATAAAAATTACATGAATATTATAGTAAACGGTTTGTTATAAGTAACTGGTGGAAAGTAAATCTTATAATCAAATCGAATGCAATTAATTGCTAGTTACTTTTCAAATTACAGTTATTTGATTTGCCATGCACTCTTTTGCTAACTTGGCAATGGTTTTTAAATTTTAACGATAAAGTATATCAGTAATAAGTAAAAGTGTATATAGAATGCGCGTCTTAAATAAGCCATTGTGCTGCAAGTTATTCGTCATTGTTTGATACAAAGTGGAACAGGTTGTAAAATATCCGAACGATGCAACGATTTTTGATGACAATGCATGTCAGTACTCAGGTACCATACCGTCTCCGGTTTTCTTTGCTTTTTCTTGGAAACACTTAAGGAGAAAGCAGCAAAGCAGAAGCTTTTGTAATTTTCTAGCATGACAGACCCATTCATTCATGAGCTCCTTGCTTCTTTTGTCATATAAAGGCAATTGGGAAAATAGGGATTCCTCGGTGATTATCTTTCTTGTGTTTCATTTCCCCAAATATATTTTATGCATGAAAGGTCAAACTGAAACTACCTCACAATGTCACAATTCACAATTACTACAGAATACAACACAGACGACTACGGTTGTGTTTATTACCCCATCATGCATCAGTATCCAATAAACATTTTTAGTATAAGAAAACCATTCATACACTTAGAAAATAAAGCATTGCTGTTACGACTCCAGAATATTGCAGTATATTATTCTAAGTTACATTTTATACATAAGTGAAGAGTGCAAATTTTCCGAGCATATCAAATTGCTATAATATTATCTATTGAGTTGCAGGACGAATTACTTTGACAAGGTGGAGAAAGTAAAGGAAGATAGGTAGGTAATGCTGTTTCAACTCAAAAACTTGGAGTAACAATGGAAAAGTAAAATAAGTGAAGCAATATGAACTGACAAGGACGTACCCGTGGGAGGAACAATATTTCTGGAAACGGCTGACTGGAGACCAGCAACTAATAAAAGAATCGCGAAGACTGGAGTCGCTTGTTTCATTGTTGAATCTTGCTAGTTTTCTTGTTTTGTTTTGCTGTTGCGGGAGTTTTTAGGGAGATGAAATGTTCTTTTTCACTGTGTGTAGGAAGTTTAAAGATGAAAGAAGAGAGTCAACTATAAATCCTCTATCTCTTGTCTCTTTTCCTTTTTACTAAGAAACAAATGGAAAGGAGTAACTTGAGTCTCTCAAAAGCCCGTTTCAATAGCCTAACTTTTTAGAGGAGGTCCCTTTATTGTCTGATCGAATATATACAGAAAAGGTGAATGTATGTATATCTGCTATATTTGACTTATAATGTCTAACTAGGTATCTTGTTTTCCCTTTTATTTGACTAGGCGTTGTTTTCTATTCAGTAAGTGTGTAATACACTCGGAAGTTTTCTGCTTCTCAGTTTCCGCCTTTCAAGACTTGTTTGCAAAATAGAGTCCTGGTTAGTTATATTGTAATTTTGCCTATTGTCTTTTGTTTTCAATCCAAACAAGCATGTAATGCTTTATTCTAATGAGAAATCCAAGTTTTATTTCAATGTACTACAGAAAATGAAAATTATCAAAATTGGACTTTCATAATAGGAAGATAACTACCTATATTCAACAATTAATTGAAATATTGTTTCAGGGAAATACGAAAACTTGGCGAATGCACTTTAATCTGAAAACGGGTAGACTAACAATGTCGTTTAATCGATGGCTCTCTTTTCAAGCGTTCTTCATGAAATATGGCTCCCTGTAAGAAAAACGTGAAATATTTGATTTGTAAAGATGATTTTCTCATTTCATACAGCATTATACCCACAGAAATGAGCATAATACGAATAGGTAACTGTCTTGTCTACATATGCAAATGTATAGAATCATTTCAAATGGATAACCCATATAATACTACGTCTCTAATAATACAAAGGAATAATAATACAATGAGCTCAGACTTCTGACACATTAACCACATTCAAATGCAAAGATGTGAACGCTATTCTTTTCTAAATATCCTAAAAAGAAAAACTCATGCATAGTAGATCTCTCGTTCAGTCACGAGAAATTGAAAAAAGATTGGATTAAATGTTGCACCATAATCTAACATTCGAGTTTGGTTAATGGGCACCACACTGATAGGTGCTGCTGCTACTACGTAGTACTTAAGTCTCGAGGTTTTCGAGAGAAGATTTAAATAGAGATCCGAACTTTTTATAATTAACCAACCATATGATGCGAGTTCGTAATGAATTTATAATTAAATGATGTATAGGCCCTTAAAAACGTAGCAGGTACTGGCATTTAATTTTATTATCGTGGGCGTTCGAAAGAGATACTTGAATCTACTTTTAAGTAAATGCTAGGAATTATTAGCTTCTAACAAACTTTTGCTAATGGACAGATTTACTTTTGCTGTTACGTATAGTATTGTTTTCGTAATGAAGAGGCTTAGAATTTAGAGAACAACAAGAAATTCTCGGAAAACGGCTAATTATATACTGTATCTAGCAATACTGAATAACATTTTAATAGGAATTAATGATACCGAAAATACCGATGATACTCGAGATTTTCTTTCATATGTAACGCATTCTATTAATGATGAAAAGGTATTTTCCTGGGCCAGTTGTAATAAAAACATGATTCTGTTTGTGGAAAAGGTGATCTCGCTAATTATATGGATTTAACAAGGTTGAGTATATCTAAGTACCATTGAAGGAAAAATAAAACAACAAAGGGCTTACTTGGAAATGGTGAAGAGTGGAGGATGCGAAGGCCAATTTGTTTGTGTAGAGATAATATCAATGAACAAATTGGGCTAACGAGATTTTCACAATTGAAGTTTATTATTTGTTTTAAGATAGGAGACTATGACATGACATGAGGATGAATGGAATGGAAGTCGTTAAGATAGCTTTGTTTCAGACGCTTTACGCTGCACAATGCAATTCTATGTTAGTAAGTCGAAAGTTGTCGAAGGAATGAAGAGAGCAGAGAAAGCAAGTTATCGTTAAGTATACGAGCGCACAGGTTGATGCAGTGGATGGTGGATCGCGTCCTCCCTTTCAGTTTTCAGCTTAGTTTAGCCTCAAATGCTTTGCTTACAACATTTATTCACTCTTGCTAGCTATATCCTCAACACAATACTCTTTTCTAAATATCTCTCATCCTCTAGCCTGTTGTTGTGCAAGAGTTTAGTCGTGAAATGAAATCTTGCTCAGAAAAGCAAATAAAGTGCCCGTGTGTATTATGCACAACTTTATGTAAACCTATACATTACGTAAAGAGCTACTTACTACATAAAAGGAAAATGAACAACGTTCTCAGCAACTATATAAATACTTAAGTATTTCCAACTATTTTCATATATTAGGATAGCCAATTACTACAATTGCAACATTTATAAATTAGGAACAGCACGATGTATGGGGCGAATCTAAATTATACTTTGTAAACTGTTAAACATTCTTTCGTAACTCTTTCCCTGCCTATCTACCTACTTCTTTCCCTACCAAGTGAAAAAGTAGTTAGTGAACTAAAAGTAAACTGTTGCTTTCTTTTATCTATATCCTTGATCTTTGCCGAATGTTGCTCGAGGATAACTTTTTTCTTTTCTTTATACACTACACCGAAAGTACTGTTTTCATTCCTAATGTTTCCGCCAACTCTTTCCTTTTATTTATCACAGCTTTCTCAAGAATTCCTAAACTTTTCAATTTTTCAGTTTCATGTTTCTTAATATATCTTGCTAGTTTTCCAATGGCTTAAATAATTTTTCTTGCGTTTCAAAGACGCGTCCACAACATCTGCACACTTTTCTTTAAATGTATTTCTTTCCGAATTCAAATTATTGATTTTTGCCTAAGCGAAAATCCTTTCTTTCATTATTACAACTACTTAACATGCCAACATGCGCTACAAAACTTTCTTTTAAAGAATTTCTCCCTCTTAGCAAACTTGTCCTTCAACATTTTTTCCTACTGAAGCACTGTAGTAAAATCAGCATGGATGCTTATCGCATTTTTCTTTGCTGTTTTCAATTTTCTCATCAAATATTTATTTGCCATTTGTCATATTCTACTTCGCTTCCAGAGTGCACTCCAGAAATGCTGCACATGAATAAACCCAAAGCGAATTCCATTCTTCACTCGTCTGTAATGCACGCAAACGAACATTTTTGACAAATGTACAATTTGTAAATGCAACTTTAAAATGATTACACCATGTACTTTCAGAAGAAATAAAAAGTTTCAATGCTGCAAACATATAATTTCCCTATCAGACAAAAGCAATGCTACAAAACAATTTCTGTCTAATCCAGTCATGATATAACGTAGTACAAAGTGTAACAAGTGAAATACTGTACCATTCTACCAAACATTTTCTTTGTCATTGGTAGTGGTACATACTAGGTAGTATACACTAGTGAGATATATGTAGAAAAACAAAAATACCCTTTAGTTTTATTCATTATGCCTTTTTATCTAATGATTTCCCATATTTTTCCGTCAATTTTAAATCTATAGGGATGGATTGATAAGTATGACTTTCTCCATGTAAATGATATTTCGTGCCGTCTCACATAAAAAGTCAACCAATTCTTTTTTTCATGTTTTCCCGAACATTAAACTTTCATTTCATTTTTCCTATGATAAAAGTCAAGTCGAGTGAAATATTAATGTCCTAAAAACACGAAAAAATTGGCATTTGTATGCGTGATAGCTCCAAATGTCATTTACTTGGTGAAAGTCATCTGTGAACTTATTTCTGCATTTCTAGTGTATCTTTTGATTAATTGTACATTTTTTCGTTTTCCGTTTTTCGGTGCAACATTTTTGCTGCAACAGCCAGAACTTTAGGATGCAAGAGTAAATAATAAAGTCACAAAGCAAGTAGACAAGTTTATCTGCACATTTAAGGAATTGATTTGAAAAGTTATTCATTCTTATCTCTTCTCTTTTTTAGAGAGGGGACATTTATCGCAAAATCTTTGGTTGTCAGTAAATTCGATGTTCAACAGGATGATGATACTGATATTGGATATATATTATGCATAAGGTACCTGTATGAACTCCGTAACCTTTAACTTCCTTAAAATGCATGTTCAACCTTTAACTACTGCATGAAGGATTTAAGTAGACAGAATATAAGCCTCGAATTCATTTCCATATGCAGTGTGTCTATAATGTTACTAAGCCGCTAGGTTTCAGCTTTCAACTTCCAGCATCCCTCTTTGTCATCTGGATCCAGGTCTTTTTAAGTCATGAAATCGATTTATTTTGTAAAGAGAGAAAGAGTATGTATATATAGAGACTTTGATATAATCGAGGCAAACAAAAGGCACCATAATATAATATGCATACTAAAGGTAACGTTCTACGTTATGATTAGAGACTTGAAGATATTGAGGTATCAACGCTTGAATGAATTTCCCTTTTAATATGTAATCCTTACAGTCGAGTAGATACTTAAATACATTTCTATTTGGATTGAAGGAAGGCGAACTGAAATTCGAGAAAGAGCTATANTTGAAGGAAGGCGAACTGAAATTCGAGAAAGAGCTATAGAACTTACAAGAGGCACACAATAATGTGTGCTGTAAATGTAAATGATAGTGTACGAGCAGTCTACCTTTACAAAGCTAAATATATAACTAAAATAAAGTTCAGACTAGACACATGACAAATAACAGTGAGAAGAACATGGAAATTGTAAACAAAACTACTCCAATTACGTTCAACGAACTTAGTAACTGTCTCTTATCTTTTCATCTCTGTGTTACTGTCCTGACATGAAAGTAACTAATTGCTCAGCGAGAGGATAATATGAGTTTTCAGGTAGCTATGAGAAATATGATAAGGTACAGAGCAGAAAAAAATTATTTAAATGTAAATGTAGGGGGCAGATTTAGGATACATGAAGAAAACTATTGCAATAATATTGAGAGGAAGAAAAGAGATGGTCGCATCCAGAAAGTAATAAAATGGTGGTGGAAAGTATCTGTTTAAGTAGTATGAGGATTTTCGGAGATAGGAAAAGGTTAAGTTAAGCCAAAAGTCGAAATAAATTGCTACATACCGCCTACAGTGTAAACAATCCTTATATAAAGTTTTCTTTCTTGAGTGCAAACAGTTCATCCATTTGTGAAAGCAAATAACAAGCTATTACATATTATACTGTGTCTACGTGTAGAGGCAAACGAAATCGTCTTTCTGGGAATCACGATTATCCCACCTAAGCCAACGTGATATTTCTCTGTAGCTCCCTTTCTCCTAAACTGTATTAAAGGGAAAATCATGTCGACGCAAGGATGTGAACTAAATTCTTATCTGACACAGGCTCTGCAAATCACGACTCTGGGTTTCATGTTTCACAGCTCCTATTTGCACAGACTTTATCTACTGCATTCAGTATTTACTTATACTTTATTATTCATGTATGAAAATCTATTCTGCACAAGAAAATACGAAATAATATTGTCATGCATTTCCCCTCCATCCAAGGGCAGATTACAAAGATCCCAAAATTTCTCTTTCAATATGAACTGAATTTATTCTTCTATGTATATTATGCTGATACAGAAAATCATTTTGATATGTCACTATTTTCAAAAGTGCCTACAGCTAAATAAACCTAAATCTGCGAGTCAAGTTTTATGCGCAAATAGTAATTGGAGGACTTTCTCCGAAGGAAAATCACGTTTTCCACTTGAGGAAATCGATACGTTTATGCAATTGAATAATGTGAGACAGACAGGTGTGCTTTTTTTGACATTTTGCGCTATCTTTCATACCATTAGCTATGTAGCTCCGAAATACGTGTTCTGTAAGTAGAGAACTACGTAACACAATTGCAATAACAAGGTTAAATAATAATTTTTGATGCCATTTTGTAATCCCTTTGTGCGTCATTACTTTTCGGCGACGAAATCATTGCATGTGATTCCTACTCAAGAAATCCATATGTTCACGTGCAATTAAAGTTGATATTCAACGAAATTCACTAATTTCCAGCCCATAGTCAAGTTGGAGGGAGGGAAAGAAAGGAGATATGGCAGATTATTTTCCTTTCCCAATTACCATTACTACTCCGAGTCTAGACATCATTTTGTCTGATAAATAAACTCAAACTTATAGTTTTATTATGAAGGCTCGTCCGTGGATATTCTGTAGTCTGTAATAATTAGAGCATATCATTAACGAAGTCGAAAGTAGACGCCTATATTCCTACATCTTTCCTTTCGTCAAACAGCTTAAAAATAGCCCATCAAGTTTATCTTCGCTGAAAGTTGGTTAACTTACTATTTGTATAATACATACCTAAGAGATTCACATGAAAACATTAGGAAAATAGATAAAAACTTTTGTTGCTGACTTTGCTAGACTCTAATTAGCTTTTCGTTTTCCTCTAACGTTTCCGTCCTACTTGCAGATCTCTCCATTACTGTAAGGAAAATACATTTACACTAAATTCTGCAATGTTCATGCTAGGAAATATCTAAGCCATGAATCGCTAACAGGATTGATATTTCTAAGCAAAGTTCTTTTTCTTGTACATTAGAACATTACAGTATATGCAATTTTGTAGTTGGTAGACTGTATATTATAATGAACTTGACATTTTTCAAATGCTTCAACAGAATTTTCCTTATTAGAAAAAATAATTAATCAAAAAATATCTCGAATTTCTTCGTAGGTACATAATACACAACATCATAATAATATTATTATTTATGTTATACGTATTCAGTAATATCTCTACTACTCACTGATGGGCATACTACAGACAAGACGCAGATTTATATAGCAGGAGAAATTACAATGCGAAAAAGTTCCTTTTTTGCAGCAAAACATTTTTCGATTATTGAGGCTTACGTTATACCATATAATAATAATATATATATAATATTATATGCACCATTTCAGTTAAATCAATATATTTCCATACAATCCTAGGTATGGAAATGAGAGAAAATGCAATTAGCAATGGGGAGCCTTTTGACAAGAATGGTAAAAATTAGAAGTTACATTAGATGAATTGTTTGCAAGCCCAAAGAGCCTTTCTCTGAATAATGTAAAATGTGCAGACGAAGAGAATGCGTTTTGCCTTTCTTTATCTGTGGAGTCCCTTTATTGCGAAACGGAAACGGATTCTATTTTCGCATTCTCATTCCAATAAATGTTACTTCCTCCTTGCCCTTTTCATCTGTAATAGGAACTGACATTTTACATTTACTCAGGAAGTAGGACTAGAAATAGTCAAATGTTGTCGCAGTGCAGATTTCCAATAAGAAAAATGCCTTCTGACTCTGACTCTATTCACTTCTGCGATATAAGCATCGAATTGTCATACTGTCTCTTCAAATTGACTCTAAAGAGTTTACCTTATACAAAGAAGTTGAATATTGAATAGCTAAGGACTTGTCTTTCTATATGAATACGACATTTTATGTAACAACGTGTAATTGCAATTGTAGTTAAACTACAACTCACTGTGCAGACTGCAGATGCAAAGAATGGCAAAAGAATACAATTTTCTTTTCATGCTTTCCAGATAAGTTAAGCATCCACTTCTACAATTAATTATTAAAGTTACAGGAACTTAGCAACTTTTACAATTGTGTCTAATTTACTTAGTGTCAACCATCCTTATTTTTCTAGTGGCTCCCCTAAGCCCTCACTTACTCGTTAATTAATGAAAGTAGGTACCTTACAAAAGTTGCTTTGATGAATTTAATAGACCTTACTTTCTAGGACAAGTGTAACTAAATGTACCCTCTTTTTTCTTTCCTATGCGTGTTATTTTATATGCATTAGGGATACAGAGTTTTCAATGAGCTTCTATGTTACGTTTACCACCATAACTTTTTCCAAGATCGCATTGCGAAGTTTAGATTGGACAGGCACTTTAGAACTCATCATAAAAAAGAAGACGATGAAAAATAGTACCTACGCCTACGACTGCCACGACACTAATCAAACTGAAATTCCTTTATCTACGCGGGTACCTGCATTTACTGCGTAGGTATTCTTTAAAAAGTGTTAAAAATACCTCTTTCATTTGACAAATTGCATGGAACTTATTTTTTTTTGTCCACTACATTGCATTTAGTATAATTGAACTGAAGATTTTTGAAGACACATTTGAAAGTAAGTGGAAACAATACTGTATACTTTCAATGGAAGTTTTAGTGGAAGTTTCCTACTTACGCTAATAAGAAATCCAGCCGTTCCCGACGGTTCAGGTAGTTTGGTCACGAAAGTCTATTCGACATGGTTTCCAAGAGGGATATGATAAACAAGATAAGTTTATTTCAGAAAAGAATTTTCCATTTTGGTCATAAGGGAAAAACTCTGTCAATCTGCAGTCTGCACAATAATAAAAGCAAAAGTGGTTCTACTTGAAAGAAGTATTTTGCGAAACTTTCTGCTTAGGTCATCCTATTCTTATAACAGAGATTTGCATCATTTATACTGATTACACTGGCAAAACTTTTTCGGAATAACAAATCGGATTTAAAAGCAGTCTGATGGACTCCCGTAAACTTCACTACACTTTGGATTATTTAACGTTTTCAGGGATCGGATTTTCAATTGAATTTCGCCTAGCTATTCAAGCCAGCTTAACTTTACTAAAGAAGGAAAACCAATTCAAGTACGCTCAGTTCATAGGGCGTATCAATGGCACTGAAAGTGATTACTATCTCTCTTGTGGAATCGGCATCGACTACATTCTTGATCGCACTTACTTTTACAGGTTGTAAAAGATCAAATTAATCTGGCCAACTATATTATTGCCTTAAATAATTCAAAGTGTAACCTAAATGCTATTTCTATTTAGCAAAGATAATTGCGCAACATGGATTCAAATGCCTGCTGTAGGAGAGCAGGCAATGGAAGTCGGAACAACAGTCAAGGGAAACTTTACTGGAGATCCTACTGCCGAAACTGAGACTGAAATGGCTATTAACAATGCTGATGAAATTGAGGACGGCGACGAATGGGTAAAATTCAGTAAAGGAAATTATCAAAGCACTGAAAAATTAGTGTAAATAAAATAAAGGCGGGGAATTTGGAAACTAGATGATAATGAAAGAAGAGGATCGTTTGGCTGCTACAATGACAGCTATGATGATGGATGGAGCCATCGTTCCAAGAGGTGGTGTTATTGCAGAACCAGCTGGAATGGCAGAAGAAAATCCTAAATTCACTGGTAATAATACTAAATAATAATAAATACTCGAATTACCATTTATTGAGCTGGATTGGATGCGGTTTTCATTGAAAATTCACACTATACCCAGTCACCAGTATACCTAAATGTGATCTGGAATTGGTTTTTTATCTCTGTTTCCAGGTCTGGAAAAATCTGAAGCAACACAATTGCATGCCTACTATCACATTCGGGATCCGATTTTCCCTTGGGACAAAAATATAACATGCCGAGCAGACTACAACATTGTGATGGACTTCCTCGATTCTATCGCTCATGACCTTCCTAAAGGTGGCTAAAAGATAAGGCATTGGGTATTCATTTAATGATTTATATTCTCGTCTTGGCAATGTATCACTGTTTGCAGAAGACCAACAATGAACAATGTGTAGAAACGGGAGTAATATGACTGGATTAAGAGTTAAAGAGCAAAGCTGAAAGAAATATAAATGAGTCCTATATGTGTAGTGACGAAATTGACGATGTGAGCCCTTATTAATCTTTCAATGTTTGTCTACGTTGCTTTTACAAAGCGTTTCATGCAAAGATCGATAGTGTTGCAAGAAAACTCATTGCAATTTCATAGCCAGATGTCTATTCTCACAGAGCATGTTAAAATTAAGTCTGAAGCTGAGCAGAAGGCCTTTTTAGTTACGGCTACGCTCTTTTCCATACTTGAGCAATATTATTCAGCCTTGTGTGCTTTACTCTACGCGTAGACTACGAAGTTGTTAAAAATTCATATTATGATATTTTACACGTTCTTCTCTGCAAAGCATGATGACTTTCATACATTTTGTTGTATTTATATAGGTTGCTGGTGCATTGAGATAGATCCAACAGAAACCATCTCTATAATTCGCTCACTCTACTGGCCTGGATTATTTGGTTTTCATGTGTTGGGGACCCCAGATTTTGGCTGGTTGTACATGGGAAACGGCCGTAAGAATTGGGATGTTCCATTTATGATTTCCCCTCCACCTGCTGCTCTTCGAGCCTCTTTGAGAGATGATGAAGTGGCTGACTATGTGGAAAGTGATAGTGATGATGAAGAAGAGCTCTCAAACGAAGTCATTGCTTTAGGCGCTATCGTCTCCGCTTTTGGCGAGTGGGGCCAGCCTGATGATCCTGAACGCAAGAAAAACATAGCTCTAGACAAAACCTGTGTCAAAGTCGCCTCTCGCTATTAAATTACTTATTTTGGCACAAACAAGGTTCAAATCCCACTAAAAACAGTTTACTTACCTTAAACAGTTTTATATACCTGCATGAAACATTGTTTGAGATTTTTATACAGGAATCATGTGTAATGAATTATAGTTTTCGAGGAAAGTAATAAATTACACCAATAACCTCTTTTACTACTTGATTTGCTTCGTTTGAAAAAACAGTATCCAAAATGTCGATTTAAATAAATATTTTAATCTTAAGGACCGCTCCTATTCTCAATAACAAAAGCAAAACTAAGTAGGTATCAGTACTTAGTTTTTGCCAATTATTCTGTAATTGATTACACTTTCATTTTAAAGTTCGACTGACCGATTTGCAATGGATACTAGTAGTATGATGGTATATAAATAAAAGTAGTAATAATATTTAACAAAAGTATTTTCAGAGAATTATAACATTAAAGCATCCTTACTCTTTACATAGGCGCACGGTACACGTACACTAACATCGAAAAATGCAGTCACAAAATAGATAAACATACCTACCTAAGTGCGAAGATTGTAGTATAACTTACAATACAATTCATTGCTATTGTTCATACATACAAATAATAGCAAGTACGACAGTTTCACTGTCACAAAAATGTCATACTGTTTTTGTCATGGCTCAAATCAGTGAGTCTCACTGGGTACAAACTTTCATATTGTCACGCCGAAATCATTCACATCTAAACTCATCGTTCTCATCATCAATGTGAATTAATGTTTTCTTGTGGAGGTTTTTAGAATACAATAGTAAAATTACATTTGAGAATCAGAATAGAATATGTACCTAATAGGTAACATATAAGTTTGTAAATTCGTTTCCATTGAATCTTAAAACTACAAATGAGTGAACAGACTTAATTTGCAGATAAGTAATAACGAGTAGATAGATCATTATTAGTGCAAAAGTATAAGACAGTGGATCTTAATAAATATTTTGCGCAATAAATACGGGTTACGGGATTATGGACCACCAATGGCTATGACTGCATAAATATTTCATATATCTACTTAAATATGTATGTACTTATGCAGGCGCAGGGTATGAAGCTTTAGTTTTATGTCACAAATGTAGCAATAATAGGGTTTCTCTTCCTTTTTGAATTATGCATAATTCAGATAGGTAATATGTCACGGTTACGCCCGTTGCGGCGTATTAAAAATTAAGAAATTGCACACTCGAGAGAAGCGTCTTTTGAGAAATATTGCTCGCTTTTATTACAAAGTTAACTACTGCGGAGGAATGCT
Organism: Tomocerus nigrus; assembly: GCA_019776505.1. Classification (NCBI taxonomy): domain Eukaryota; kingdom Metazoa; phylum Arthropoda; class Collembola; order Entomobryomorpha; family Tomoceridae; genus Tomocerus; species Tomocerus nigrus. Next base: position 1,789 of record JABASI010000123.1, on the reverse strand, counting down.
TAAATGTTTTAGAATGGCAACCATTTTAATGACCATAATAAACAGTTTCATTCCTGACAGAGTTAAATTTTGTTTCGTTTCATCTCAAAGATAGCACGTAGTGAAAATACTTTTATAATGATATCTAGCAAATATTAGCTAAATGGAAAAGCTATAGAACTGAGTTCGAGTAAATCATTAGCTTATTCATCCCTTGAACATGAAATTCCTCAGAAAGAGAAACTTCTATAAAAGTTTTTATGTGTCACACTTTAGTTCACTCATATTATAGAATCAAGTCCTAAAGGATCTCTGGGAAATGGCATTGCTTCCATAATTTATTACAAATGCAACAGTGTTTGAACTGTGAAGTGGGAAGGATTTTGTGTGTCAAACTACTTTGTATCTTTCATGGAATTCCTTACAGTATATCTGTGCTGTATTTATTCGTGAAGTGCTCGTACAATTTACCAAACAACGACGCATCCTTTTCCCGTTATTTCAAATGCAATCTCTTTGAGAGTATTCCAGTGTGAAACATACCAAATTGCAATAAAATTTTGAAATGACTGGCAATACTTTTCTAAGCGTGTTATTTTTTCTAATATTTGGTTTCTCACATAATATTTTCAAGGTCTACTCCTTAGGTAAATATTAAACTATCTATTTATTAAAAGCAGACATTATAGATAACTAGGTATATTTATTTATGGCACTGGCAATCCTTCATTAAAATTGTAATAACCTATATTTCAGCATCTATTAGTATTTTATTGATTGTTATTTTTCAGACATAATACCACTTTATTTAGGCAAAAATTCAAATTACTTCATCAGCAAAGAAGTTGTAAGTTTAAAATCCGAAATTATGATGTGTATGAAATTGACAAAGTTTTCGGTGAATTTTCCTTTATTTATTTAAGGCAACTGCCGAAAGGGCCAAAGAGATGTGTAAAGCTGTGAGCAAACCTCTTGGCAAATATTTTGATGTCGCATCCATCAGAGATGATGCAGATTACAGGGAAATTGTAGAACGGTTGAAAAGATCAGGTAGCTTTTCTCAATTTTTCGAAATATTAAAATTTTACCAAATATTTTATATTTAATGCTTTTAAGGGGTTTTGCACCTACATTACCCTAATTGAAAAATAATTCGATATATCTCTCTAGATATGGCCGGTGTCTGGGTACAGTCGATTCCAAACATAAGTCCACTTCCAACAATTTCCTATACATCCCCAAATGATTCTTCTTTAGTTTTGACAAGTGCAAGCAATAAATTCACAGTGAAATTTACAAAAAAAGTCGTGCGGCAAGTTTCATACAGACCAAGTCGACGAAATCGAGAAAAATCATCAAATTATAATTCTTGTGATTATAACAATGAACCTCTATGTGAATCTCCCACTTGCACTGTAAAGCTTCCTCAATGCAAAACAATTACCCCGAATTGCACGGTGACATATTTACCCGAGTGCACTACAAATGTTGCAGAATGCACAGTCCATCGGCCACCTTGTAATATTACCACTCCTCCTTGTCATGTCATTTTAGATCCTTGCACTACATATAAAAGAAATTGCTCTACACATAGGTCACCTTGTCGGGTATGTACAAACATTAAACATCTTTTCTACTAATTCTAATGAATATTTTACGGATTACTGTTTTTTGTTTCTGTACATGCATTGGGCGTTTTTGGTCTGAGACGACTATGAGACAACTTAATAATGTTTAATGCAATTTGATACACTTATTGCGACTTTTAGGTTATCACTCATCCATGTGAAACAAAAAGAGCTGATTGCAC
>JABASI010000122.1:0-55401 GCA_019776505.1 Tomocerus nigrus | reverse complement strand
TAAGCTAATCCTCTTCATACATACATTGCATTGTTGGTCTATGACTGAGTGAGAATCTCTAAGTGTATATGCTGGTTGTGTGTCAACGCAAAACAATATATTATAAAGTGTTGTACAACAAAATGAAATTAGTAGCTACGGACTCCTAATGCTTTTCCAAGTGAGTTTTATGTCCTGTATTGGCTAATAGGCATTTATGTTAAGATACATATACTTCATGCAACAACAATGTACAATTACCATTAGGACCATGGGCTATGCGTAGTTAGATTAATTTTACTTGATATAAAGTAGCCTGCTATAATAATATTAAGTACTATATAGTTATTATTGGCTTATGAGTACATAATATAGATTTGTGAGATGTTATATGGCCAATCTTGTTGAGTATGTTTAGTAATTCCTGTAGGATGAAATAACAGACTCACTCATAGACTCATATAGTGGATTTAGTAATGCTGTATGGAGGGATATATAATAAAGAGTCAGTCGTAGACATTTGTATCCACACTTGAAGGTAAATAGAGGCTTGAAGTGGTGAGACAAGGCGAGGCAGGGCTGTAATATAGCATATTGTAGTACCACTTGAAGCTTTTCAATGTTTTTGCACTGGACTGTTTGTAGAGTTTTCAGTGAAGTGAAGTGAAGGAGGAATTGCACCAGAAGGGAGACAAGAAAGCTAATGGAAGACTCAAAGTAATTTTTTAGTATTAACTCTTATGAGATTATAAACGTGGATAGATGGATGGTGGGGAGGAAGAGACAGAAGGCCAACATTAACTTTAGGCAAAAGAATCTAGGCTGGGCATGTGCGACTCACTCTCTGCCTTTGACTATTTCATTTCAATCCCAGAATACTGTAATACACTTGAGTAGTAAAGGAACTAGAATTTTTGATACACTACTACTACTACTACACACTCACAGAGAGTGAGTGAGTGAGTGCTATGCGTTATATTTCACTAGAGAGAAGAGGGGAGCTACTAGTATGTTTCTTATTATAATATGATTCTTCCTTACATTATAGTTAATGTGATGTGAGGGACGTATTATTAATATAGCAATGTCTTATCTCTTCTAATGTACAACTATGAAGCATAAATATGAAGAAGCAAATGACTTGAGATAATCTATTTAAAGCGGAAACCGAAAATTAACAAGAAATGAGATTGAGATTTGATGAATGAGGCTCTTGCGCAGCGGTGGCAGATTGTCATGTACTTGTGCTACGTGTGTAGACTTGTGAGAAGCAAGATGCACTATATTAAAAATAATAAGGCTGTTTGGCAAAGAACCTCAACTCCAAACAAGTCAACTCTATTCTATGAAAGCCAAGAAGAAGAAGAAGAAAAAGAAGACAGACGAACTAGCGTACTTTATTTCACTACACTACTACTACTCGACTAATACACATGAAATTGTAGATTAGATGGAAGAAGGGAAGAAGGCAGGAGGGAATGAAAAGCCCTAATACCTTTCTCGTATTCTCATCCTAAGTCAGTTGAGTTGTTCTCTTTGCTTTCTGAAAAAGATGATGAAATGAATAAATGGAGTGTGAGCTCTTTGGTTTGTTAGCGATGAGCCTTTTCCTATAGACATTAGACATACTAGTACTAGTTACTAGCTACCTATGTATATACGTAGAGTTGAGCAAAGCACATGTCTTTCTCAGTTTAACTTCCTTTGCCATCCCTTGTTGGCGCCGACACTCTTTACCTCGGCAATAATAATAATACACATACCTTTGTATACATGTACACACAGAACAAGAGAGAGAGAGAGAGAGAGGAGAAAATAACCTTTCGTTCACTATTTTACCTACTATCAGGGCATCCTGTGGCAAAATTCACCCGGATCCTCCGTTCTTATTCATATATTAATTCAGCCCTGGTCGTATACACTACTAAAATACTCCATACAGATCCTCCGAAAATCCAACTGCTACTACTACAGATTGGTAGGATGAATTGAATTTTCTTTCCAAGCTATGATACTATTCCACACTCGTCTCCACTCAAGATAAGCTACAGAGTATATAGCTAACTGCACAGAGACGAAAGGATCTGGGCGATTCACACTCACAGCGAGTCATCCGTGGATAGCGATGGTGAAAATGTCAAATGGCACCTGTTCCGCAAATAATTTTTTGCCATTTCTTCTCTTTTTTCATGTGGTTCTTCTCCTAGTCATCCTCCTTCCCTTCTAATAATTGTGTATATACGGCTAAGAGCTATATGTACCTAAAGCTCCTCTACACAAGGCGCCTTCACTTATTTGCAAACCAAGAGAACCATAATGCAAACATAACAGGAATTCTCCATCTCTTCCCATGAACTATGATATAACTAATATTCTCAGACTTCTCGCCCTAGACACTCATCCAAACATATGAAATACTATACACAGATTCCCTTATATGTCCATTTACTTTGAATATGAATAGAGTGCATAGACTGATAGTATCTTTACAATGTACATAAGAAATATGCTTCTATGCTATAGAGAACGGTAGTGTCTTTGACTATTCCATAGTGTAATATTCTTTTTCAGTAAATGTCGACTTTATTTCGTCTCCTTCATCACATTGCATCAGAGCTAGAGCTCCCTTCATTTCAATGTCTCCCTTCTCCCGAACAGAATGCATTTCTCTACCTAACTCTTCTATCTGTCTACCTACACCACATTAGAGAAAATAGCACGAGGCGATTTTATATCCTGAGCTTGTCACTCGCACTAAGTGTTGACTTCACTAACCGTACATAGCGACAGAAAAGGAAGGAGAAACAGAACGGACGGGGGAACAGATCCACCATTTCGTGCACGTTATTATGTTTTCTCTCCTGCCTTTGACATCGCTGCAGTGCACTCTAATACACTTACTAAGTTACTCTAAAGAGCTATATTTTCGATTTATCCCTACACATTTATTCACCTTTGCATCTAGGTCTACTGGAAAAATAAAAATGTCCTAACAGAAGACAGAGAATGATAGAGCATACTGGAAATCAATCAATATTATATGAATATAGAGCATCTATACGCATACAAATAAATGAGACTTACCTAAATACGTTAGTGAAATCCAAAATATTTGTGCATAGATACGAACAGTTCAGAAACATCTAATAAACTTCTAACTACTCAGGCAAAGTAATGCAAGTAATAGTTGAGCATTTGTAAATTGCACAGAATGAAACTTTGAAAACGAGGTGTAATCTTAAGTAACTAATTATTAGCCATATGTTCAACAAACTGTAATTCATATTTTCGGCATTCTGCTTTGATAAGAGATCACCTATTTAAAATATATGTATACCGAAGTGCAGTAAGTAGGTCACCATATTTTAGGATAAGACCATAGCTCCAGGATAAGTAAATTTAATAAAGTTGAACTTTGATATTTTTTAATCATCGATTTAAGTGTTCCACTCGACTCTCATAGTCTAATTTGGCAATTGAAAAACCGCGGTGGAAATTTTTGGTTATGTGGAATAATGCTATGCAATTCATAATGGCAGGTAGGCATTTTCTGCATCAAAAGTACATGTTGGATAATTTAACATCGAATGATAACGAAGGTATAATAGTAAAACTTCTGGGGACAGACTATTGATGGGTGGAAATAGCAACATGGTACAATTATAGCATTCATGCCGCACAGGTATATAATTATGAAGAATTTATTCTATAAGAATAAGAATTGGTAATTGAATAGACAGGAATAAAGACCAACAGCGAATGTGCCTAGTGCCTGTTCTACCAAGAAAAGGCAATATTTACTCAACAGCAAAAAAACGAACATAATAATCAAAACTAAAGTATTACACAGTTCATAGTTAGGTATATTTACTTTTGTATTTGGATCACATTTTTGTTCTGTTCAAGTATGTAAGTATTTAGATTAAGAGTATAGTGATATTATTTTTGTGTCAGATATGAGGTACTGTATGCTATAATTCCCAATAAATACATCATAGCTGGAGCATTAATATAATATACCGTGCTTGTCACTGTAATAAAAACAAAGTTGATATATGCACAATCTCGGTAATTTTTATATGCTGCTAATGCTAAAACTGAAGAGGTGTTTCGTAAATGTTTGATAGACAGTCTATGTACACATCAGCAAGTAATACAGCTGCACGGCTGCTGTCTCTAGGATGTGTGTGTTTGAAGTGAAACAGACCAGTTGTCATGTAAAGTGATTGTTAGTGATTTAAGAGTAGATACCTAAAAGAGAATATATAAGCTAGAAAGAGAGTAAAGTTAGATAAGAGGCAAGTATAATAATAAAGTGAATTTACAAGTGAAAATGAGCGAAGTCGGATTCGTTATTGAATTGACAGGATTGGATGAAGGTAAGCTATAGTAAACGAGAATGTTGAGAAAGATAGATATAGCTAGTAAATAATATTTGTGTGAATGGAGCCTGGAAGGATTCTTAAATTGATAGACTGATTTACTTTGCTCGGCTTGAGTTTTAAAAGGCTACTTCATTTTTCCAGTTTGCCAGACATCGTGAGTCGAGTCATGGCGTCTCTTATCTAGATCTGTTCGTGACAGAGCTCATATCTGTCTTGTCACCTTTTGACATTTCTCCGCTTAGGCTCTCTTTTCACCAATTTGATTCTTTTATGCAGTCAGATAGGAATTAGGAAGACAACAATGAGAAAAAAGAGAGCATATAAAATATCTTGAAAAGCTCTGGCAAAACAAAAGAAAATAATAGGAAAATAAACATGTCGCTATATATATTATTAGCTCGTTCTCCTTCCGACATTTACTGTTATCGTAAAAAAGGAAGCTTGATGTAAAATTTCGTGTGTCAATACTTAGATGTAAGTAATGCAATGGTTGTGTATAGAGATAAGAGTTGTTTCCATGCACTTATGTTCGTAAATACGTACGTCGATATCATATACCTACGCACATAGTACAAGTAGAAAACTCAGGAACTAATAAAAGCGAATGTTAAAGAAAACATAGGAATATTTACAAGGGAAGACAAGTGTCTGAAAAAAGGCACAATGAGCTTGTTACAAGAATCATCTTGTTTTGTTTTTCCTATTTTTCCCTTTTCTGTCAGGGATTTGATGTGAAGTGGGGGAAGGGAAAGATATTCCATTATTTGTGCTTTCCTAAAAGTCCCTATAAATATATAACGCCGGGACTGAGCAAGAGTTTACTTACTCTATTACTTTTTCACATCCCATTCCCTACAAAAGAGCAATAGTGCTTAAGAGAGTTCACCTACGTAAATAGTTCACATTCACTGGTGACTGTGTGTGTAAGAGGAAAAATGTTGTAGTTCAATGCAGACGAGTACAGGTAGGTAGGCATTTTGTTGGCAGTAGTCACGGCAAGGGCTAAGCTTCGACTTGACTCCACTTTCCGCAGAAACGACTATCTATGCAACAGAAGAGTGTCTTTTCCCTTGTTTTTAATTTATACTACAGGGAGTAAAGGACTTTTTTCCTTTTCCTCTGTTTTACCCGGGTTAGTATACCTCTGCTCGCTTTGTGCCAGAGCATCGCATGCTTCTGAATACGACTACACACTATACGATTACTAGTAAAAACTCCGTTTATTCGACTCGAGTTGAGTGTGACGCGACATTCCCCTTTTGTTTGATCACCACCACTCTTTTTTTCTATAACTTATGTAACTCCAGTTGTTAACCAAGCAATAGGAAGTCAAGCCATAGAAGAATAGCTCCGTGTTATGTTTTTGTTACCTTTTTCCTCTTTCTTTTTTCACAGTAACTACATATGTACATGAACTGAATAGTGTCCATACTTCCTATAGGATTTCTACTTACTACTTTATATTATATAGCAATAGTGTAGTAGTCTTGTCTTAAAACTCTTTTATGTTAGCATAGCATGAAACATGAAGAACCATACACATTTTATTTTTACAGGAGCTATACAGTATATAGTTATAGGAAAAATAAAAATGAGAATGATACTCCAGTACATTACATACATACACCTTATTGAGTAAAGTAAAGAAAAACATTGGCTAAAAAGATTGAGTGAGAAGAAAATAAGGGAAAGCTGTAACTGTAATGTTTAGATGAATATAACATAGCGACACAGAAATAGAAAGAGTAGAAAAAGGGCAGAAAATAGTATGACGAACATATAATAGTGGAAAACTAGAGCTAAGGTAGTATTTAGGTTTAGACTCCTGTAATTCTGCCACTGATACAAGTACAGGGAGTTCGAATACAAGTTTCTACACTGTAATATAATATAATGTAGTGATGTGAGTGGTTGTAGGGAACACAATGAAGAAAGACGATAGGGAACATGAACAAGGAAAGACGTCGTAATGGAACTATTCATACACATGTAGGTAGGAAGTAGAACGCACAACAGAACAGAGCCTATTATATTTTCTAGAAAAGAAAGAAACACGCGGAATGTCCTTTCTCTCCATCTACCTATCCATGTAGCCCTAGAATTTGCTCAGCCAGAGAGTTCACCGTAATTTACGTAGTAGAGATAGGAAAGGGAAAGCTGGGAAAAAGTCCGGCTAGCAAGACAAGGAGTCCGTTTGGGAGTTTTATCCAGAGCTGGATCTTATTGTTTTCTGTGTTTCATTACTTCTTGTCCCTGGTTGAGAGGAAGGAAGGAAAGCGGATAAGGAGAAAGTTCGCGAGGAGAAAGTCCAACTGAGTTGACTAACTGAGGAATCTATGTTACTCCACTCTCCTTCGGCTTTAGCTAACTAAGTTTTGCCTACAGTATCCGGCACTATAAACCACCCATACCATTTTCCCCATGTATAAGCAATAAACCTGCTTTATTAAAATACCAATTTACTTAAGAGAATTTTGCTGGTATAACTGTTCACGACGTTCTGACTTGTCCACGACTTTTCTGGCCGACATTTTGTTCACCCAACCTAACAATTTTGGTCAATTCGTCAATTGCAAGTGTCATTTTAGCCCAAAAAGAAGTGCAAGCACAATAACCAAGCATCGTGAATAATTGAGGAAATCGTAGAAAATTTTACATGGAGTTTAGTCTTAAAACGAGAAAATTCATTTACATGGAGAAAGTGATATGGATGGTTTTTAGTGCCGGACACTGTAAACTCAGATCACTAGTGGCCTGCCTCTCCTACTATCTCTAGCAAGAAAGGCTGAATTGGAAGGGAAAAGCCACGTAATATGATATGCCAACTCTGGAGCTAACCAGTCCAGTCACATCCCATTACATACAACCGCCCTTGGTAACATTGTGCACCTACTTGCACTAGATGTATATTTAGCTAATCTTCTTTTCCACTCAAACTACAAGGTAGCTACATACACACTAGTAAATACGCATCGTTACTTTGCACTTTATATCCACGTACATGGGACACTATTGATCTGCAGCGGGATTTTAACTAACATTTTATCTAATAATATCATTTAACAGAAAGCCAGATATCACCGGACAAGATATTGTGTGTGTGCCTAGTTCTTTGCTGTGGATTTTTTTGGTGTGATATGCTACGTTATTATTGTATTTCTATCGAAAGCAGGCATATTCTACCAGTGTAAATAACTATGCATAGGTATTCTTTCAAAAACACAAGACTAAATGAAGGGAGAGTAGTTTTTTGCTCCACTTTCAATACATAAGGAAATAGTTTACTTTCCATGAGGAAAGATGTTTTGATTAGATATATAAATGCACTGTGCACACCAACACTACATTCTATTGGCTCCAATTCAATACTTTCAATAGATTAGTTATAGGAATGAGTATAGAAGGAAAAAATGTATGTGTAGCTTTATAGGTAGGCGGATAGGAATTGGACATATTCTTCATTGTTACTTGCACAGATAGAGAGAATGATAGTAATAGAAAAAGGCAGAATTACTCTTTGTACTTTTCCCTTCCCTTTTGCCTCTGTGCTCTGTGAGAAATATTTCTTGAGATATTTGCACTATCTTTGGATTGCTCTTTCACTTCTACAGTCCCCAAAGGCATAAAATATTATTGCGCCTTCTCTTTGGTAAAAAGTTTCCCTCTTGGCTACCATAGGATGTAGCATGTGCATATAAGTCCAGGCTTTTTACTCAGTGCACTAGCAAAAGTCCCACACCAACTCAATTCAACTATGACCAAGACTTGCTCTTACTACAAACATACTCTGACTATGTTACATAAGTTGATAGATTTACGTGATATTCTTAGTAGTCTTAGTATAAGGAAAGGCTTCTAACTGTGGAAAGGAGAGAAATAATATTTCTTACAGCTATATGTGTGTAGTTATTAGTTGTGTAGTATAACTGTATACTGCTATATCCGACTATGTAATTGTTAAACTTGCTAGTATTTAGTACGTATACTACTTAGTTACTAGCAAGTATGTTTGTACTAGTATGTCGAGAGAAATAGGGACAAGTGTAGATATTTGCTAATAGTTTCACCGAGCAAGTTTCTTGGTTGCAATTTCATCTATGATTCGTTGGGAGGAGAAACGTTCAAGTAGAAACTATGTAATAGCTAGCTACTAATGTTAATGGGAAGAGGAGCAGAAGCGAGAGAATTCTCATCTTCATTTCATCTATCTGCTCATTTCCTTGTCTTGAACAAATGGATTTATACATGGCTGCCTTCCCTTCTCTTCTCTTGACTTATCGTTAGAATTGGAGGAATCTTTCCGTATGGAGGTGGTCAGATCTCTGTGCCACGTTATAAGAGTTGAAGGAAGAGAGATAAGACGTATATGGTTGTCTTGATATCCGATTAGATACTCCGTAGCACACTTGCACACTCCATATCTGTATAAAGCACAACGAAACTAATATATTTGATTCATTTGACGTGCTCATAGCCTACATATATAAACAGAGAGTGCTAAACTAATATCAGAAGAAGATTGTGCTGTGGCAGAACTAAGGAGAATGGTGAACATTAGCTCAGTTAAAATTTCTTTTATTGCCTGCAAACAAATGCATACCTTAAGTTAACTTCTTGATTCTCTCTTTGTGTCTTCTTCCCTTCCTTCTTCTCTTAAAATTTTCGTAGAGAGAGAGAGAGAGAGGCAGAGTTTTGTTAGATTGCAGTCAGCTCGTAATAACTAATAGCTAGGTAGATTTTAGATACAAGTTCCACTGACTCTTTAAGAGTTGCGTCATTTAGTGGTAGACACTCTGCCTCTTGTTCTCTATCTCCGTTCATGCATTCGACTGGCTGAAGAATTGAGGAGCCGTGGGTGGTAATTGTTGCACCATATGGGTCCACAGAGCAGATAATTTCGACTAATGACTCAAAGTTGGAGTTTTAAATTTGAAAAATGAATTTGCCTGTCATTTTCGGGTTAAAGATGCGATAACATGAACTTAACTTAGTCAAGGCAAGTCAAGTCAACTTAAGAAGAAATAAGGCGAGAGAGAGAGAGAGAGATGAGAGCGAGTCTCGTTTGACTTGGCTTCTTTTGGCCTGGTTAAGTACTATAGAGATGTATTATTAGGTGTGTACCTACCTACTTACCTATGTACTAGTAGTAGGTAAGTAGTTAACTCTAGCTATTTACTTTACTCCCTCTACTAGGAAGGAAAGCTTCTAATAGATCTATTATATATATTAAGTTCTTGTTTCGTTAGTCACGTTAGTTTTCCATAGAGAACTACTCTATCATCTTATGGAGCCTGTCGTCTTTCCTTCTCTCTCTTGCCATTTAAAAGGGGAAGTTAAATAGAAAAGCAAACTAAAGCAATATACTCAAACAGAAACTACATCTAACCATTTCTTGTTTATACAAGAACTATGTTTTAATCAAATATATCTCTACACTTTATTATAGCTAATATAATTTATCATATTCTTAACTTGTACTTTTGTAATCTAGAATGAAGTTGGGATAACCGTCAAGATGATCTTTAGATGCTGTGAAAGTGAAATAACGTATTATTAGTTTTATTAGGAAAGTAAAACTAGTAAAAGAGGGTGGGGCTCCTGAAGGTTATGGATTTTAACTAACATAAATTCACTCTATACAGTCCGTCCATAGAATATCTCGAGTTGAGTTGAGAGAGAAAATGGGAATTTGTGCAGAGCAATACTACTTATGTTGAATAATTAAATTTGAAGTAAGATTTGCTTTTCCTCCATCATCCCGTAAATAGTGGAGATAAATAGTATCAGCTCCTTTTCCTCTCTAGCAAAACATTCCATTAGAGACTATAGTGAGTAAAACACGCACATATATATAATATTTATGTCTCCTGTAGAGATATTACGTAATTTGGTTAGTAGTACGTAGGAGAGAGAGAGTGTGTGTGTGTCTACAGTAGAATTAGAGGACAGGAGAGGGAAGGTACTAGAGAATGCCAGAAAATTAGTTGCATATTTAGGAAGTAAATCCTGGCGGATCTATCTATCTGTGTTCTATTTGGTTAGCGTAACTCTCTTTATGTGCTCGTAAAGGCCTCCTATTACTACTTACAAGTTGAGATAGTGGAGAGAGGCGCTAAAAGCTCCAGCCGCTTTTCCCTACACACACAATACATAGTAGTATGGTATGTAGTAGGTATGTATATATAGTTAGTCACCCAATAAGTAAATAGGATGGGTAGACACACGTTAAAGAGTCAGTGTCTGTAGTTTAAGTTGACTGCTGTATGCCTCCTTTAGTTCTCTGTTGTTAGTTAGTGCAAATGTGTATGAATGTATGTATGGAGTGGATGGCGTAGTTGCGATTAGGAATATTATGCTCAGCTCTAACTCTTTCATTGAAAATACAAGGTAGTTTAGTAGTAAGTGAGCATGTAGTAGTGAGCAAGTATATGTACTGCAGACAAGCTTTACCATGTCTACTACATGGTTCGAGATGTCGAATTTGAAAGACGTGAAATAATGACTTGGCTGTTTGATTAATGAATTGGGAAATGGGCTGAAAGGCATATGGCACTGAATTTTGTATGAAGTGGAGTGGAGCGGACCGATGGATTGCAAAACCTACTGCACACTACTACACTACTATAAACTACGCTTTTATCAAAGTCTATGTATATATAAAGCCCTTGCTTATATATATCTGTATGTATATGGGGAAATACGTAATAAACGTATCCTGGTTAGACGAGCCTCTTGCTTCACTGGATTGATGGATACTCACTCACTCTCCTTTCTAAACTTATATGTAGTGTACATTGTAGACGAGTTTACTTTATTCCAGCTCTCGCCCCGACTCCACACGTTAACTTCAGTTTCATGCATTTAATATCTCGAGCGACATAACCCACCTTCCTTGCCTCCACAGCCTTTTACTTTACCATGCTATGCCATGTAACCACCACCCGGGTTCACAAACTACAAAATAAACCCAAAGCTACATTACTACACTAATATTATGTCTAGCTAAACCTTAGATATGTATGTACTACGACTTACTTGAAGAAATACTTAATTTACTGTCCCGTACAGACACTGCTTTGGTGTGGCCGTGTGCCTCCACTTTTCTATGTCCTTTTTAACTTTTTCTATTTAGTAATGTTTTAGGAATTGAAAGTAGACCCCTTTAGCATAACGATAATATAATGACTTTTATATTCGATATGTTCAAGGTTCAAACGTATGCTCGAAAGGTTACAACATTAAAATGTATTTGACTTATAAGAATAATTTTACCTTTGTCGCAGTGGATATTTTGTGTACGTTCGGAATGAATTACATGCGATAAATAGATGAATGTGTTTATGCGTCCGTATAGACAGAGGCTTGAATGATAAATGAATTTTATTTTGTTACAAATATTAGAATATGAATAGAATTACACGTGTAGCTCAACTAACGGGCATTGAACGGCTGTGTACTAGAACGGGATTGACTGAAATGAAAAGTTCTTTTATGTTGTAGGATACAGGGAACTTTATGTAGGGTTGTTGTTTGGTGTAACATGTAGGCACATATTTGTGAAATTAGGGATTAGATAAGTATGTGAAACATTTGAGGAAATAACTAGCGTAACCTTTGCTCCCTTTCTCACAATCAACAATACAAAAATAAATTACCTAACTCACAAAGGCTTTCATTAGGTATTCATCGGCTAATATTAGCTCAGCCGCTTGAAAAGCGTGATAATGACGAAGCCTAATGAGTCCCAAATAAATTCATTACAACTTGCACATTTTTTGTGGCGAATTTTGATACTGTGATTGCGCTGTGTTGTTCCCTCACTCCACAATTTGTTGTGCATAGTTTATATGGAGCATTATTCTGGAAATAGAACTGATTTAGTCAACCAGGAAAATCAAGTTAAATCAAATCAGGTCCCCATTCAGTTTGAAATGTGGATGTGTGTGGTGTGGTGAAAGTAAAGAGTCATGAATATAAAGGCGTCTGTCTGTGTATATATTAGATCGTAGTAGTAGTTTGTGTGTTGTGGCTGACCTGGTCATGTCATAGTCAGATGTAGTGCTTAATGTAGCTGATTGTAGTGGAAGGGAAGGAGAATTTAGTAAAAAGAGCCCTAATATATCCACTAGACTTGTGAATTCAGAATGTAAGCAAAGCTAAGTTGATACTTTGGTCAACGAGACGTAAATTCAAAGAAAGTACAGTGAATGTAACCAACGATTGTATTGCATGCAGAGCGGTTATTATGCCACCAACATTCCTTCGGCTAGAGACATTTATATAAATCCCTCTAATGTACTCTTTGCTTTAGCAGTGAATAACTAGCAGGGAACGTTTTACATTGACTTCTCTACCTCTACACTTTCAATATAGCATAGCATGGCATAAAATAGTAAAATAAAGGTAAATTCAGACAGTAAGTTAATATGAAAGTTACAAAGCTACTACACTTGTGTCTATATAATAGAAATAGAGCATTTTGCCAGACTATGCATATAACTTTAGACATGACAGACAAATAGAAGTGAGCAAGCTGCCTAATATATTTATATTGTATGTACGACGGCAGGAAAAGTTCACGCTCTTTAATACTCCGAGCTAAATAGTGGTAAACTATTCCTGTACGTATAATAGTTATACTTATATGGAGTTGATATTTGAAGATTGACTCGCTAAACACACACCGAAAATGCTCTGCGTGGAAAATATAATGTTCCTTCTCTCCTATTTCTGACTTGATAATCTTTGATGTGGTGGAATGGTATAGGCGGCTCCGCTTGGATAGGCTCATTTTGCTTGAGGCAGCGTAAAAAGTCGCACATTAGCTTGTCTGCCATATCAGTATCCTATACGTACATCACACTACTACTATTTAGATTAACGTGAATTTCTCCTCTGCTGTTTACACAATATCCATAGGATATATCTACAGCACAGTGTATTGTGTAAAGAAATAAAGTGCTTTTATAGCGAAGCACACGAGCCGATGTGGCCTCTAAGGTGGAAACCTAAATTGATTAATATTGGAAAAAGGGAATTCTTTATTTGGAAAAGGAAGTTAGGGAGAATATTGCAATTAAGAGGAACTTTGTAAAAACTGTCGACATTCTTTGTGGTTTTTTTCAAACTTTCGATTACTTTAGTACTAGCTCAAGGTAATAATGTGTAGTCCGGTGTGTAGAATGCATTGTTTGCATTATTTAACAAAAGTATTGGCATTAGCTCGCTATTCTACTATGTTATGACTAAATATTACATACATACTGCATATAAAATACACTAGCTACCTTCCTTTCTTTCTATCGATTTTTCTTGTCTCTAAATTACAAGTGGGTCATTAAATTACTATATCGTTACATTCCTCCAGCATGCCGTACCAACTATAATATATCCGTAACTCAAGGCAAAACAAAACATTTTATAGCTATAGCAAGTTTTGCCCATAAACTCAAACCAAAACATACGTCGCTGTGTTATGTACGTACAAACCTTTCTTTCGGGTTTCTTTTACAATGGCCAATCGGTCAAGCTCAATTGAAACACGTCGGCCTTTAACAACTAATAAAGAACCTTAAGTAGAGACAACTAGACAACAAGCCAACTAAGGAATACCAGGGTGTGTGTTCAATTCCATTGAATTAAATTAGGGATGAGAAACGCTTCAATACTATTATCTAACTATCATACTCACTAACTAAAACACAATCAAATGCCAAATCTAAAAGTGTTTTTAAATATATACAAAAATTCATCCAGTTAGTGCATATATACTTTTCCCTCAATTCACTCTTACATTAAGAAGCCATCACACACAGTACAACCTGCTACCATACAAGTATGTGTATCCATTCCCTTCCATTCTAATTACATTGGCTTTGTGATGGTCTTCCGTTTTTGCTAATTGGATTGTGTAAATGTATTTTACCCCAAGGCGTTTCCATAGGGAGATTTGAATCATATCTCAGAATCTCCCTAGAAACGCCTTGATTTTACCCAAATTAAATTAATTAAAAATGTGATGCAAACCTAAATAAAGACAGATAAAAAATATTAATGATAGAATAATAAAAATTAACGATCTCAAATTATTCAATGAATGAAAACCAAAGAGAAATATTTCTAGAGGTGTTTTCCAAAATTTCAAATGCATGGTAATCTTCCAGTAACCGATATTCTCATCATCTGCAGAGGAGATTAGTGTGGACGCATTAAAATTATTGACTGAAATGGAGGAAGGGAAGAGTATAAAGCTGAAAGGAGCTCAGCCTTGTTATGCCCAGTCTTGGATAATGCTGTTAGGTACTTGTGAGCATAGACTTTTGGAGATAGTGAGTTGAGATTTTCTTGTCTTGTCACTTGTCGGTTTGTTAGCAATTCCATTCACAGAGCCTACTGTGTGGGTAGATGTGTATGGAAATTAATTTTATTCTCACTGATTGTGTGGAATCAACTGCACAAACTGACAATGAAAGATTTACTACTAATACTTATGTGAATAGCTTAGACAACAGAGACTAGCCCTCTTGATTCTCCAAGCACTACACCGGCACCGACTTATTATTCAGGTAAGCAGTTAGTTTTTGTAAGATAGCCTGAACGATGAACGTACCGTGTAACTTACATAAATCGATCGCATTTGCAAACAAGGCTTAAACGCTAAGGATCTCGGCACATAATCACCAAGTATGGGGCAGCGTTAGATCTACGAAATATTGTTAAGTAATTATAATAAACAAAATAATTGTGTGGTATTTCAGTTCTATAATATTTTTCTTCTACATAATGCTAGGAAAATAGTGATATGCCATGGAAAATCTGAAAAAAACGTTGTGTTTCTGTCCCAGTGCTGTTTTATACGCTTTTATATTCAATATCTCACAGAGTCTTCAGTTACTAGAAATATTTTTCCTGATGATACATACATTATTAAAATCCCTATTGTTTCATTGTGTGATGTATACATATACTATACTATCTATGGATATAGTAGAGTACAATGCAAAGTTGTGAGTGTGCGGGTTCTTTTGTAAGTTGATTTGGATAGCGGCTTGGAGCAATGTAGAGCCGATTGGGGACGATGCAAAGGGATTATTCATTTTGATTTTGATTTGGGTTGGCTTGGACGTAGTAGGTTTGAATCGGAGTGTCGAGGAATTCCTTAGCATGGCACGGCAGAGCATACCACGCACGGGAAGGAAATGAAGAGAGCCTTTAGCTCAAGGTGAGTGAAGTGATGCAAAGGCTGAAGTGGAGAGAGAAAATCTCGTTGGTTTCCTTTCATGTGTGGCTGTGTGCGAGCTATGTGTATTATAATATTGTGTTTGTAGTGTGCAGTGAAGGGTTGAATTTGAGAGAGAGAGAGACTATTCCATTGCATGCTGATGCTATTGAAAGAAGGCTCTGTTCTGTGGGTTTTGTTGTAGAGTTTTCTGTTCGGTTTGTTCTGTGGATTGATAGGAAGTAGTCCTGGGAGGCGAATATAGGTAGTAGTAGGTAGAGCAATACATACATAGCATGAGCATGAAGGAATGAAAATGAGGCTAGACGGAAAAATAATAAATATAGACGGTTATGTATAAGTATAGGAATTAGTTGAGTGCTCCTACAAATAATCTATAACTATGAAATGTTACATGCAAAGAACAAAGTTAAGGATAAACTGACAATGCGCAATGAGAAGGAATGTTTTACCTGAGTTGTTGGGATATGCCGGGAGAAATCGTTTTCTATAGAGCCGAGGAGTAAAATGATGACAAGGCACGGGAATGGCTAGAATGGCTGCAATGATATATGGAGGAAGGGAAGGAAACATGAATTGAAGAATGATTATGAGGATATGATGCTCTATCGATAGTAAGTCAACTAACTAATGTTTATTGTGACTTTGGAAGAGGGAATAGAATAGGAGAGTCCTGAGGTGCTTATATATGTCACGTTAGGAGGATGTGTGTGATATGACAGTAAATACACTCATGCCTGCTCCTCGTCCTTACACACAATAATGGAATACACCTTTTAGAGACGGAGAGTTGCTAGATCCTTTGGACTGTCTATAGAAAGTCATCCAACTGATGAAGCGCCTTGACAGCTCCCACATATGTTCAGTAGGCAACATGAAAAGGCTTTCTCAGACTCACTATCCCTCTCTAATAAGGCGACAATGTGTAATGCACGGATAGCTTTCTTTTTCGCTTCCCTTCCCTTATTGCTTTTGCCTTTTCCATCATTTCTGCCTTCCTTGCTTCCTTTTACTCGGATACGCAATCTAATAATACGGCCAACATCTCCTTTCTTCTATATCTATCCACTGCCTACTTGTATAAAAGCTAAAAAATGCAATAATAATATAATTCTGACGTAAGTACACAGTATGCATAGATGGACAATATAGCATTAGTGTGTGTGGCAAGTGCAAGCAGTGTAGTCCAATAAAGTGCTACTCTTGAAAAACAGTGCTGATTGCTACCGGAAAGTTACGTGAGTGGAAAAAGGGAGACCGCATGGGCTCTTACTTATTAGTCTTCCAAGAGAGTACTTTCTGCCTAAGTACTCTAATGCTATTATGCTGTATTGCCCGGCTCAAGTGTTTTCCAGTTTACACTAAGACTGGACAACCTATATTCTTCTACTATAGTTTATAAACAACTAAGTAGCATATTTTAGTAGGTACTCAGGGTTTCATGTGCATGCTACACATAAATATATCTTAAGAAATGTAATGCACAGGTTGGAATCAAAGTTTTTTGGTTTATTGGGCATTAGTTATAGTTGTAAAGTGTTTTCCTTCGGTTCCCTTGCGAATCATCATGTAATAAAATATAAAGTGACATAGCCTAGAGTATATTGTTATAATAGTTGTGTGTGTACACATAAGTCGTAGCAGAAAACATAGGGTTCTTTCTCAGAAAGGAAGAACGAGTTGGAGCTGATGTGAATGTGATGTGAGCTGAAATGAATTAAGGGAAGACAAAGATTGGAACAGGAAACTAAAGCCCAAGTATAAGTCGAAAGTGGAAGGCAAGGCATGAGAAGGAAGGGAGGCGAGATATTTTCTTGTGGCTTCATAGTATGGAGTTTGTGAGTCTGGAGGAGGAAGTGTATAGATGACTAAAGTTCAACTCACACCATCACATCACAGTTTAAGAGTTGGAAAAGAGAAGGGAAGAAAATGTTGTTGTGGTTATTGTAGTAGTAGTAGTGTGCAGGGTTTTTGGATGTGATGTTAGTTTCTATTATAAAAGGCTAAGGAATGCTCATGCAAGTTCCAAATTAATAAAAATCTCTAGCGTCATTGCCAGTAGCTCTTATGCCTGGAGTCTGACTTTTAATAACGGAATGGGAAGAGGAAAGTTTCCTTGCTGCCTTTTCTGCTCACTTTTGGGTTGGCCGTATTTTCCTTGATTTTGATTGTAGACTCTAGCTACAACATTAAAACTTATTTACAGAGATTATAATATAAGGACATTCATTTACATAGGAGTCAAGAATGATACTGTGACGTACTATTACAATTAACAGCAACAGTAGTGGCTCTGATATGAACTGAGAGCGTTTAAGATATGCTTGGAATATATTAGTCCGGTTAGCGGTTGTAAATACAGGCATTTAGATTGGCTTTTAATGCTAATAGTAGTAGCTGGCTCTATTTGGCTACCGTCTACCTTCCTACTTATTATTTGTGTGACAGAGGCAAAGTTAACTACTACGATGTATGTATTCATTACGGCACTACGTATTATTAGCCATTGTATTGTGCTTTACGTGTTAGTGGGAGCTGCCATGCTATTCCGGTTCCCTTAACACTCAAAACTACAACTCAAGGCATTCTTATTGTTGGTTTCCTTTTATTTGATGTGCATTTCATGCCAATCTACTACTACACACATGGTATTTACGTTCAATTGATAAAACGACATTAAATAGCTACCTATACTCCATACTCTTCATTTTCTTCTTATAACTATACTAGAAAAAGGTTAATATAAATATGGAAAATCACATAGCCGGTTCTGCACTCCTAAATCCGAAATGGTTCCCAGCAAGTGAAATGGATTAGCAACCAGCCGTGAATTATAGTAGCTACAGAAAGTACTAAAAGGCAGTTTGTAATCCACAGGCGACTAGAAAGGAAAACATATTTGTAAATTTAATAATACGTAGGTGGTTGTGAAAGATTTATTTTTACATATGTGAACTATACGTATAGCTATCTAGTTTTGTTTTTCTGTCTTCGTGAGTCAATTCTCACTGTAGCCACATCGAGAGAGCACGATTTCTTTGTAAATGCTATTCCTATGTATAATGCTCTTGAAGGAATAATAATAATAGTAGAACAAAGCATAATGATATGAATCTATATATTTATGAATCATTATTTACTATATGAGACGAACGTACATGTGGCGAGGCAGAAAGTTTTATTTCCATGTAAGTAACTTCTTAGCGTTAATCTAATATTTTGCTATAATGTCTGTAGCATAAGTAGCTAAAGTGCTTAATGTCTGTCGTATCAGTAATGTTGGTAATTTAATAGATGTGAGAGGAGGATATGGAGAAGAAAAGAAATATCCAACTTGTGACCATGCATAATGAATTAATAGTCTTAAAAACATTGAGTCATTTACTTGGTTTTCCTCCTCCTGCTGTTTTAGTTTTGATGTGTTCTTTTATGATGCTACATTGTAGCCGAGTCGATAAAGACCATACATACTCAGATTGCACAGTGGAATAATACAGAGCAGAATGACTCTATATGTTCCTACATGTTTTGTACTGATGGTATATACGAAGGGACTGTAGGTTTTGAAATTTGGGTAGCATGATTTCCATCTAAATGCAATAATCCAATGCGTTGTGAAGTTTTAGATTGAGTGAAGCATGTCGGTATTCTTTTCTCTTACAAAGTCAAAAGTAAAGAAAGCTCAATTCTGTGCTGTCTGATGGTTTCACTATTAACGTAAAATAAAGTAAATGCCTTTTACAGAAGGGATATGAGATATTTTCCTTATTTTCTAACTACCATTATATATTATATCACGTGTGTGTTTAGTGTGTGTAGTAAATGTAGTGCAACTTGGTTGGGTAGGTTCTTGATGTATTGCTATATTGTCCCTAACACATGTCCATAGGCTAATCATATCAATCTAAAGAGCATATGGATACATGGTTATGTCTTTTAGTCAAGTAAAGTCACACTGTCTTAAAAACTCAGTTATTTTTATCGTATGAGGCACGCAGTGTGTTATTCACAATCATTTTTCATTCTGGATAGGTCGCTATTTGAGTGGAGTACCTGGTCCAATCTGGTACTCGTATTACTTCCATGTTCTATGGTTGTCTTATTGTTAGGGAATTTTATACTCATCTGTAACGTGTAATTATCCTACATCATTTGTGCTTGCTTGCCTCACTTAAGTTGAGCTACAACGAAATTGGATGGATGGATGGATGGAACATTGCATTGGTGTAAAGAGTGTACTCCAAACCTGTATCGCATATTACTAAATAAGCAATACACTGTATAGACTGGTAAATTCAACGAGAATTGCTTCTTGTATATGTAAAACTATGAACCGTGCTATAGTAGACTAAACTATTTTCCTATTTATATTATGCCTCGTTTACTTTTCCACTTTACTTTAGTGTTGTTCTATGGTTATGTTTATGTGGGGCGGAATTTGATTCATGAATTTATTACTCTTCCTACGTCTATTACGTCTAATACACTTTCAAAACATATTTACATGAAACTGCAGTTAGGCAAACAATATTGAGCTATTTTACTGACTAGAGTAAATTCAACAGTTAAGTTAAAGAAATGGTGAGGGAGTGGATAGGTAGAAAACACGAGGAAACCAAAGGATATGTAACATAAAATAAATGTGTGAATTATTAAGGCAAGTCAAGTCAACTGTCTTAATAATATTTTTCCTTTCCTTAATCTTGATTTTCAACGGTTGGGCCTTATTTCTGACAATTAGTAGTGTAATAGGTGAGATAAGCTAACATTACGATGTCTATTACACAATACTGCCAACCATTCTTCCTCACTACACTAATTCACTACGTACATACATAAATTCATTACGTAATTTTTGTTGCTTATGTATCCTGGTTTTTTATCGGAGCTAATGTCTTTCTTTTCTTACCTGTTTACTCACTATCACACCAAGGTACTATTTACACTATACGTAATCCACTTGAAAATAACAGTGCATGCTGGCTATGTGCACTTTCAAAGTTACGCCAGCGCTTTTTCTATTCCAATTTAACAGCAAGAGTCTTGAAATTAGTTCGGGGCGGGGTAAAGAAATGGGATGTTGATGACGAACCGGCTGTCTAAATACTCGATGTGATTAGTGATTAGAGATAAACAATGTATACCTAGGTACCTACTTATAGGTGTACTTAGGTACTCCTAACTAACACTGCATTAAATCTATTTCATTTCTACTTTTCTCTATACAGAGTGAATGAGCAAGATATAATATACAATTTACAGAATTCACTTTCTGTAAAATGATAAATGTGAAGCGCTAAGCACCATGCTTTTAATGCTTCTACATATTTTCTGTTTTTTCTCTTTAATAAGCCCTTCCAATCGTGTGCATATTATTTTATTTCATTATAACTAGGGAATCCTAAAATCCCCGCTATAATATCATTCTCCGAATGCTAACAATTTATTCATAAAAATAATGCGCTGTGACTGCATTCAATCAGCAAACTTAAATTCTTAAATATTGAGGTTTTCCACAATGTTCTATTGTCTTAGCTGTGTAATAAAATAAAGTATAGGTAAGATGAGCAAGTATTAATGGTAAGCCACATAGTTTCAGGTGAAAAAATGTAACGTGATACCTTATGGTAGGATGGAATGACTAGTAAAAAGTTATGAGTATATAGAGAATTGACTGAGTGACTGAATTCGTCTTATAAAATTTAAGTAGATAGCTATTTAGATGGAATATGAGATGTGTATATCATAATGCGTGAAGAGATAGCTGGGGAATCTGGAGATGTGGCTCTAAGTGAATCTATAGAAAGTGAATGGCTGGCTCGTCAGCGCTGTTTTTTCGGAGGCATGCTATCATCATTCCACGCACGCAGTAATCAGAGATAATAACCCCGAATTTGTACTTATTGTTACTATTAGGCAGGTACGTGTGGATGTGGAACCGGTGGTTCTTAACTCACTCAAAGCACATCACATCCTCAGAAAAAAGTTCGGCGAGAGGAAGTTATTTCTCTCCTTTTACTTACTACAGATCAGAACACACAGCTGCTTATTGTTAGTACCTAGTTATTTTCTCAACTCCATCCCTACGACTTGAGTGTGCAGTCCAATCTGCCAATAGTGTACGAAAAACCAAAGGATGACCAAATGTTGAGGGGGAAGATAGATGACTACATATAGAGCCATCTCTTTCTTTTCTATACATACATACGTATCTGAGTACACGATCCTTAACTTTATATTATAGTTTTACTAGTTCAGGAATTGCGTCAAAGCAAAGTTTCAGTTTTCTTTCGAGCAGATCAAAAGTTGATTGAGTGAAGAGCTCATTTCAAAGATGTGGGAAAAGAGTTGAGAGGAAAAGAGTCACACACTACCAAAACTAACGTAGTACACAGACGCATAAACTTTGTGGCTTTCTTGGCTGTGTGGCTAAGGGCGAGGCAAAGCAAAGGAACTCTTCATTGGGAAAAATTAGCTCAGACTTAGCC
Organism: Tomocerus nigrus; assembly: GCA_019776505.1. Lineage (NCBI taxonomy): Eukaryota > Metazoa > Arthropoda > Collembola > Entomobryomorpha > Tomoceridae > Tomocerus > Tomocerus nigrus. The sequence continues at coordinate 33,310 of JABASI010000122.1, read as the reverse complement.
ATTGACGATTTATTGCTGCAGTTCTTCCGACATTCTTTTTCCACCTCTTAACTCATACTTAACTTAAGAAGTAGCTAAGTGTACTATAGCTGGGCTAATCGCAATCCTATGGCTCTTAGCAAAATAGAAACTCTCACTCACTGAGGGCAAATGAACAGAAATACTACGATTATCAACAATACATTTCATTGAGATCTCTCTGTGCCCTTCCATACACACACTCCAACTTAACTATACTACTCTCTACTGAACAAGAAGTAATTGTCAGTTTCTTCCAATCAGTTAATGAGGGGACTAACTAAGACTTCAGTTCTCTCAGCCTTTCTTTTCTGTAGTTTCTTCTCATCTGTAACATTCTAGAAAACCAGGACTTTTCAATGCAACTATAGTAAACAGTTCTTCACAATTGTCAAAGAAGATATTTATTATATACTTCTATTTATGTTATTTGAGACAATTGTATTTGTAATAATTCAAGTAATTTTATCTATCGAGAAAATCATTTCCCGATGCATTTGATATCTACAACTGCACAACGGAAAACATTATTTGGCTAAAATAATATCCGTGGATTTTAGCAATAGTTGGATTCTGATGTCCACGACACGATCCGCGAATGCAATTATCGGTGATAATAATGCAATGTGCTGTCATCGATAAAGAGTTAAATAAAAACTTTCGAATTCCTTCCAATAATTTTATTAGATCCATTTTAGTGGCATCCATTCATTCATGAATTATGTAATAAAATAGGTATGTAAATAGGTAGTTATGTTGTAATAATTTAATAATAAAAAATGTTCAAAGATATTAATTGATCAAAGATTTAATAAGTACTGCTTGATATTTATTAGTCAAAGGAGACGGGAGTAGTGTGGTAAGGAGGATTATGTGTGTAGTAGTTGTAAGTAGGGATGTAATGAACGTAAATTAATTCTGAAGAAGAGTTTGACATATCTGTTTGTGTTTTAAATGTGGGTAGTGAAGATTTAAAATGGTGCTACATAGCAGAGCATAGAGATATCAGATCATGGAGGGGAAGGAAGGGAATGTGAAGAGTTTTGAGTTGTTTTATACAGTGACTACAAGTTGTTGGTGGGTAATTCAATACAGGAGTGGTGGTGGCAGTCTTCGTGGTAAGAATATTTCACAAGCATCGTATTCATAGTCTTTGGGAATGGCAAAAATTCGTTTCTAATGAGTGACGCCAAGGAGGATAATTTATCACGTTCCCTGCTCTTGTCTTCTACAAGACGACGACAAGGATTCTTTGCTTTGCTTAGACTCAGTCAGTGCAGTGCTTAGAGTGCAGAGCTACTAGAAAAATAACTGCATACCTACTTAGGTTAGGTAATGCCATATCAGAAACACAGAGCTAACAACAATAAGGCTTACTAACCCATAGAAGACTGGCAGGGAAAGAAACTCATCGTGTTCAAAGTTCTGTACTTTAAGCCAACTCTTCTACTACACTACAACACAGAGAGATGGATAAAAGAGAACAGAAAAGTAAAATTCACGTTAGCTAAACGATGGTAGTGCATTCTGTAGGCTCATAGTTACTTAGTTTGGTTTAGTTTAGTTGCTGTTGTGTTTTGTCTGTTTGCTCGTTCTTCTCTGTCTCTTTCTCTCTTGCGGCATCTTGGCTTTATTATATTTTCAAGTACATCTTCCGTAATCTGGCTGACTGACTGACTCGTCTCAGCTTAAAACCCTCTAAGGGCACTTACAATAATTTAAAAGACTGCATTAGTGGAAAATGCAGGGAGGAAAGAGTGAGGATTTCACATACTCAGCTCAAATTCTCTACCTGCATACGACATAAACATGTATTTCTTGTATTCCATTTCATTGTATTGTAATGGAGTGTATTGTAGTCAAATTCTAACTGAGTGAACGACATAAATTATTCTTCAGTTTAAGAATCACTTTGACTATACAAGTAGTGTTCCTTCAACCTTCTTTCAACCTCCGGGTTGATGATACCGAGTGATATCCTTTTCTTTTTGTGATTCTCCCTTTAGGCACTGTACATGGCACTAATGTAAAAATCCTTATAAAATCCTGTGTCGTAGTAATAATAATATTAGTTACACAATGTATGTACCTTATAATAATATAAGGAGGCTATAAAATGTTATTTAACATAAGAAGTGAGATGATGTTGGATATTTATATACGCGGCAATCGGTAACAAGGAGCTGACGTTGTCAGATGACCTGTACTCTAATGTCCTGTCTTGTCTTTACTTTTAAAGTCTTTCTCTTGCTTAGATGACTTGTCTTTGGCTTACTCACATCACATTACTACTACAAGTTATAAAGAGAGTGGTCCGGTCCTGTCTTGTCCACTCAGCTCACAATCAACGAGCAGTCGTGTATACACATTAGCTCTGTAAATCACCGTATAGTTAATCAAATTCAGATGTCTATCAAATCTACATTTGTGCAGTTAGTAGTAGGATGAGAAGGAAGCCTGATGCTCTCTTGATGACTTGGTAAATAGACAAGACAAAGAGGAGCGAGAAGGGCGGCCGGCTCACAACAATAAACTCACATTGTTAACTCAAAGAATTTTTTTAATAGGCATATGCATTCTTTGCTAGAAAAAGACAACTTGCTATGCCTGCGTTAGATTAACTAATGATGTTACCCTTTTCTCCTTCTCCACCACTATTACTCACTATCTGCTACTGCTCTTCCTCACAAATTATAAGCAGTAGCTTTTTTACTTATTTATAATACTCTGCTATGCATACATAAGTCAACCTTTCCGACTTGGCTTCTTCATTTCATTCCATTTGGATTTGCGTTGAGAGTAAGCAACTCGTAGTCAACTCATGCTAATCTAAAGTAAGTAGGCATCAGCGAAATCTTTTCCCATGTAAATTGCACATACTGTAGTCTGCAATATTTCATAGAAACTAGGCACTGTGTACTATTACATTACATAATTTAAACTTGCATTCTTCTCACCATGTCATAGGAGGCTACATGTCTGAGGCATGTAGCATGTAGTAACTAAGCAGACCACACCACATCTGAGAGGTGTATGTAAATGAGGGAGCTTCTACTATGTAAATACATTAGTATCTGCATTGCACTGCTATTGCATTAAAGCATTAAAATTCAATTCAATGTCAAGGGATTTTCTTAGCCAAGGTTTACAATAAAATATATTAGCATGTCTTTTAATTCCTAACCAAGTTTGCAAAGTATTCTAGTAACTTGAATCTCATCTTTGTGTGTGTGTGTGGAGTGAAATGGTAGTGAGTGGAGTTAATTGTGAATGTTGCTTGACATTGAGTTGGGTGGCTCACTCAATGCTTTGACTCTTGATTGACTGACTGTGTACATATAATGGGGATGCACATTTACAGGGTAGAGATGTGATGTGAATTGACTGTTGTCTTGTGTATCTTGTCTCTTCCCTTGTATGCATTACATTACAGTATGTGTGCACACATGACCAAGAAGGAGATGGTTCTTTATTTGACTTTGTAATGGTACCTAAGGCTGAAAAAACATCACACATACTCAACTTTCATAGTGATATCTGTACAAATATTTAATAGACCTATTAGGCACACTAATAACAAAGATAGAAGCTCTGAGCTAGAGATTCCTTGCACAAGACGCCAGACTCTATATATTCCTTCTGATAGAAATCACACTAGGGCAGGGTAGGAAACCTTATTTTTGTCTGCGTGTAAAACAATATATATTTATATTAGGTAGTGTGTCTAGTCAAGTCTGTACTACTAAGGTACATGAGATGTGAACTTTAGCAGTTTACAACGTATACACAACACGGAGGAGCATACATAAATACATATAGTATAAAACAGAGCAGATAGATAGTTGGTAGTTGTGCAAGATCACTATGTGAATAGTAAAGTGATAAAAAGAGAATAGAAGTGTAGAAGAGCACACCGGACGGTTTGTACTACTATTGTGTTTGTCTGAACTTAGGTAAAGTCAAATTATCCCTTATAATATTATAGTTGTGTATGTTTTGCTTACTTAAAGGCAATAATGTATGTGCAATGTGTACATAATACTGTGCATACAATGCGATGATAGTAAACCTAAGGGGTGTCTGTCTGTCATCTGCTGCATATTACATGCATTGCATACAACCGAACATAGAATAATGCTTCTCACACAGACAGACACACATACTATATATAGGACTCTTGTAGATTGTGTTAGAGAGAAAAGAAGATAGCTAGTCAGTCAGAGTCAACTTTTACTCGGAGTCAAGTGAAGTAAGGAAATGAAGGAGGCAAAGGAAGCAATGTTTGTATGCGATACGATGCCATCGGAGCTTAGACTGCAATTCAGAGAGAACTCGGCTCAAAACAAGACACATTACGTGTTATGACGAAAGTGTAAGCTGCTGCAGTGGTAATAAAGCTCTTTATTTTGGTTAGTAAGCAGTAGTCTCAGTTTTACGTATTAAACTCGGAATGGAACTGGGTTTAGCTATGTCACGTTCCTTTTCCATTACATTGTTCCAGCTTTGAGGATGCCTACATTATTACTAATACTCCTCGTGTATTTTGTACCTTGAGCAAAGTGTGAGAGAGAGAGAGAGACGAACAACGAGCTAAGTTAGCCATGCACCAGCATATGTGAACAAAAGCACAGAATATAATAATAATATATGCTATACATAGTGTGATGAGTATATATGAGAAAGAAAGCGGAGTATATTATAGCTGTCACCCGTTGTTGTTGATGGCTGTTGACAGTCTGCTCAGTCTCTAAAATTTTTAGCAATATGAACAAAAGCAGGCTTCAAGCCTTGCCTCAGTCCCATCTTAATTAATAAATGACAGGCTACACTACCTTCGGCTTTATTATAGAAGACTCGTTCGAGAAACGTATTATGTCTAAGTACATAAGTACTCGGGCTCTATAGTAGTAGCTTCCTTACCAGCAGCTCACTCACCGTTCAGCCGAGCTCCCTCAGCCTCGTCTCCTGCCTGGGTATTACATTATTAACAATAAGTACAATGCAATGCCCTTGCAAATTCTGTAGGCAGGCAACCATTTTAAATCAACAGCTCCAGCTCCTGTAGGAAAATAATGAACTTCTTCCATTTATCTATCTAACCAGTATGCAAAATTTCTTCAAATTGCGTTTTTGCAAAAGAGACAACTCCCCGGTGGGTTATTGATATACAAGTGCCTTTGCACATTACCCGTATATACTCCCTACCAATAGTTTACAGGATAATATAGTACGAGAATAAGTAGATCCAACTCTGACTAAGGCTGCTGGTTGATGGGGATGGGCCCACTCACTCAATTCACTCAACACGACACAATCCTATCTATTAATGAAATACTTAGCTGAGAAATCTAATAAATATATTGCAGGCACGACAGGCCGACTTTTAGAAGAGACCAAGCCACGCATTCCCACTTTTCAAAAACTCTCTTTCGATCACTGATATTGGTTTCCGACTTTTCTATAAAAGATTCCTCTTTTCAAATATTCACTACACTCAACTTCATTCAATATTGTCACGTCAACTCTGTTTCACAGAACAATACTATTCTATGTTCCATATATGCAGAATATAATATGCACTGTGCACTTACTATACTGTACTTACTTACTGAGCTGCCGAACTCCTTTCAACCTCAACTTGCTGCTGCTGCGATGGAAAAAGTAATTTAATCAGAGTATAATATGTATTAGTGAAAAGTGAGCTCAAGGGAAGCATCCTGTGCATTCCATCAATTTTCTTAAGAGACTATTCAGGTTCGGGGATTTCGAATGTATTATTTTCCTTCTTTTACATTGTAAAATCCACGCAGCTCATCCAACAGCCGCAATATATATCTATCATTTCTATTCATTGCTCTTTAGAAAAAGGGTTATACTATTATGTCTGTCTTACCACCTACTAGTGGATTGGATTGCAATTCCACTCACTGCCAATGCTTTACCATGACATGTCATGGCATTTCATGACAGCAAACTGAATTAAGATGATACATACTAATGAAATGAGTCAAGTCAGACAGATTTTCATTATTTTAATTCTCACTGTTGCATGTTGGTTGATAAATGGACAATTTGCTCACTCACCACACAGTCATACTTGACTATTTGGCAGTTGAAATCAGTGCTACGGAGCAGGCGCGCGTAAATTTAAAAAATAAAATCCGTCACTACTAAATGATTTTCTTTGTGCTGAAAACAGCCGTCGCGTCGTATCAAATTCTTTTTTCTAGGACTACATACTTGCAGAATATTATAAAGGAATCGTTTTAATTAATTAAGGCAACTATTTTCAGGAAGCTTGACTTACAGCACGCATTACAAAAGGAATCTGCAGTAGTTACATAGGTAATAAAAAGTTCCTGATAAGTTCGTCCGTCAAATCAATGGTGCATTTCTCAAATAAAATATTTTATTACTTATTTTCAGTTAAGAGTAAGTTGAAATGTGAATTTATTTTGCTTGTGCTGTTATGTCAGAGTCAGAGTCTTGAAAAGTGAATGATAACATTGCAATTTGTAATAGTGTTCATAGTAAAAGAAGTTTTAGACTCATTTGCAGTAGTTTTGAGTATTATTAATAGTATTTGAATATTGTTAAATTTCGTCACACTGAGAATGGAGTGATGGGTATATAAAAAGTTGACGCCCATGCAACTCTCTAATTCCTCTAAGTTGGCATTAGATTTTCTTGTGGAATAAAATAAGTAGAGGATGAGAATAGTAGTAAGTGGAAGTAGTGGGAGAGTTGAGTAGAATTTTCATTTGGTTGACTATGCATGGTGTCTTGTCTTGCATTGACTTGGATTTGAGTGTATGGAGTGGATGTTATGTGATGGTGTGGATCGTTGGAATTAGCATAATCATCATTCACCGGCAGGGCCATGTGAAAATGAAAAGAAGCAGTGATTTAGTAGTTTTCCCTGTCGCACTCTATCTGTGAACATACATAGTTGGGATTTGGATGAAATGAAATGGAAGGGTGGAGTAGCTTGTCTTCTCATCTTCTGTCTTTCCTTGGCTTAAACCTTGCTTGCTTTGCTTTGGATTCCCATACATTCAGACAGACACTCCAAACTAAACATTGTAAAATACACTTGATGGTATTCTGTTCAGATGAGTTGAATTGAATTCACTCACAGACAGTGTTACGATGAGATTCGAGTTCAGTCAAGTCAACGTGAAATGAAAATACTTAACTACAAATACTAATGTAAACTCTTCTCTCTCCGCTTCGATTCTACAATTACATTATCTAACGTTCTGCATTCACATGCACAATCTATCAGTTAAGTAGTGATGCATTTATGTATTTCAATAGTTATACTGTGTACACAGCCCTCTGCCTCTCATTCTAACTTATCTACGTACCAACATACCAAATAGTAAATACAACTCCTGCACTGCTGCCTCTTGAATACAAGGCACAACCATATACCATTTTATATTCTAAGCTTACTTTAATATAGTTGACTACTAAAGGATATCTAACACAAGCCAAGCTAAATTCAAAACATTTTGATTAGATTTGCACTTGTACAGAGAAGCAAACAGATATTGTTCTATACTTTATTTAATATATACTTAGAACATGGCAAAATCTAATATTTTATTATATGAATAGGGATATGTAGTATAAGTAGAAAAACAGAATAAGGTTGTGTAGGCCAACCTACCGGACTTTCGTTCTATTATATTTTATTTTGTTGATTGCGGTACTGTGACGTATTGTATCGCCCTGTGCATTCAATTAACAATCTATCTCCTATCTCGTCATCTCTGTCTATGTCAGTGCCATACAACAGGCACAGCAGGTTCACAGACACTACTTTATCTGTAGTTATGTGAGACGCTTCTTCTTATACGGCCAAAACTAAATTAAAATGCACTTATGATGCTTCCACTTTGCCACTGTGTACATTTTATACAATAGATAAAATATTACTATGTAGGTAGTGTACACTAGTGCCCATATAAAATATTACTATATCTATCAAACATCACAAGTTACAAAGGGCGATTTATTTTACAGCATTTTATTTTAATACATTTTAAAACGATGTGTGCAAATTGCATGTACATTTCCTTGATTTATATGTGTACGTACCTACAGGCATTGTTTTGTCGTTTCGTTAAGTTTTATGTAGCGGGTTATGTATGTACATCGTCCAAAATAGTACATAAGGTGGAGGTGGCATCTAAAATTATTTCTACCTGATTGTAAATTGTATCTAAAGTAAACTGATGATTGTATGAGTTGCCTAGTTAGCTTAACTTTAGCACACAGTAAGTGGACTGAGTTTTTCTCGTTTGAAACAATGTCCCATTGTTCTACATGGAGCGAAAATGTCTCATTCACTGCACACATTATTACATTACATTGCATTATGCATTTAATGACATGCTTGCTGCAGCGAGTGTATTTAGAATAGTTTATTGTTTTGCTCAGATAGATATTCGTGGGTTGGAGTCGAAAAATAATGGAAGCTCAATAGGAACCCCAGTCAATTATAAGGTTATTCGTAGAAGGATTCTATATGTACTTGTGCTAAATAAGAATCTAAGCATGTACATCAGTTTGTAGTAGCAAATAGAATTTTGCAGTTTAGATATTTTATTTGAGGGATGTTAGTACACAGTGTCTGACGTCCTGCCTAGCAGAGCACAGCAGTAAATTGTATAACATTACAAACATGGGAGATTATATTGAAGGAAGAATTGAAAGATTTTTTTCTGGTCACTGGCTGAGATTTTATATGTTGATGACGATGATGATGATGAGTCCATTGTAAATTGTAAAGTGAGTGGAGTGAGTTATAGTTGAGGTTCAGTTCAACACTATTAAAAGGAAGTCAGGCAAAATGACTGGCAAAATTGTGCAAATACATGTAATGTGGGCAGGCAGTTTAGCATATGCAGATAAAACAAGGGAAACCATTGAGCATTTACTACACCTATTTTGCATCGTCTATGTATTTAAGTTTTGATGTGCTTTGCTGTATGGCTATGGTTCGACAATTACAATTACCTACCCTTCATCTGTGTGATTGTTGTTGAATGGAAGGGCGATAGAGAGAAAGAAATAGTCTAATTCAACCGATTGTTATAGCTGTGCACATAAAAATAAGCCTATTGTATGATTTTGTTTTTTTTATTTTATTTTGCGATGGGACAGACTAAAAAGGAGAGTAGTAGAGCTATAAGGATAAGTATAAAGTAGGAACATAACTATTTACTACTGAATAAGCATTATAAACATTCCGCGACGAGGAGAGAAACCAAGTTAGACAAACAGAGGTAGGTATAAGTTAATACCTCTTACAATATATCTAATATATTAGTTGTGACATTTAGTAGTCTAATTGTAAGAATGGAATAGTTTATAGGTAGTTATATTACATACAATTAGAGTCCCAGTCAAAAGTCAGAATCAGAGCTGAAGCTAAAGCTCCAGAATGCTACTTAGACTGTTTTATGTGCATTCTGTGGTGGTGGAGATGAGTTACTCTACTAATAACATAATAACATTATCTGACCATAAATACATACAAATGAATCATCTCCACTGCTGAGTTCGCCCTGTGAGCATGCACACCTGGATTTCATTGGCTAATCTGCAAGATATAGCTGTGGGGAATACATTAGAGGCATAGACATAAAATCCCATGCAGAAATTTAATACAAAGCTAAGGAATGACAGTGCACTAGTAGATTTAAATACGATGATGATGGTTGCCCTCTTGTTTTGTCTATACTCTCTCTCTCTTTCCTCACTGTTGTGGTTGCCTAAATGGCTCTTTACATTATCCATTTTATTCCCAACTAGCCAAGTGCAAACCTTGAGCTTGACTTGACTTTATGATTATGTCCGCGTATTGCTGACATCAGGTAAAGCAAAGGCAGAGAAGCAATATCAGTTTTCATTAGAGTAGAATTACATGTCCACAACTACGTCTCTCTACTATGCTCTCACAAGTATATGGCATGATAAACAGGAGAATTAATACACACCCATGCACCAAGTACAAGTACATGCAGAGTTGTTTTCCTTTCCTTGCTAAACCAACTACCTGATATTTAATAGCTGTGTAACAATACTAGGGAGTCTGGTACCTAACTAACGATAACTAAGCTCGATTCTTGTCTCTCTCTCTCTTCTCCTCCTAACGATAACTTGCTAATGAGCTTATAGAGTCACAGAAAAAAAAAACTGCTGGAAATGTAATGAAATAAAATAAAATTGTATTCTCTAACAAAGCGAGTAATTCGGAATAAAGATGACATGAGTTACGAGCTAAGGGGTTTTATAACGAGGTGAATAAGGTTTAAATTAGAGGCAGTAAAATTCTAGACACTGCTATTACAATATCATATCTACTACAATGGCACAGGTTAAGTCAAGGCAATGAGAATGGCGTGCCCTGGCTACACTTTGCCATGGGTGTGCATTGCAGTTTAATAAAACTCTCTGTGCCTATACTATACACCATGAAAGTTTTGCGCTCAACTTTATTGTGGATGCATGGGGACTGGGACTGAGAGTTGTGTTTGTTGGTTGCTTTTAGGTTTCTTTCGACTTCCATGCTCGTATATGGTGATAGCGGTTGTAAACTAAAGGTGATCAAAAGGAAAAAGCAGTTTAAGATGCACATCATGTGAAGATTCAGAATCTTCTGCGAGTTAAGATAAGAATGTCTATGATGTGATAGTGACTGTGTTGTTGTCCATTGTATTGTTAGCTGTAGTAAAGTAGTAATATAGGGAAGAGGGGAATAAAAAGAGCCAGAGACCAGTAGTAGCCATCAGATGTGGCAAAACACGGAAAAACTCCAACCACCACCAGAAGAATAAGTAATCGCATTTTTTATTTCAATAAAAATATATTTTATGTTCTTGTTGGCTGGATGCAATATGAATTACATGCTCGTAACTACCACTATTTAGAATGCATATAGAACGATAAAATTGTTAGTGGATTAATAAGGAGAAAAACTTGTAGTTACAGATACTTTAGTACGTACATACAATACAACTGCCTGCTCCTAACGGATCTCCCTCACATTCACTCATGTTTACCTGAGAAAATCTATAGTGCACTACTAAACTAACTACTTACTACTGCAGTTACAGCCAATAAATTTATTCTGTATCAGTTTCTTTGAATTCATTGCATATATGGAGGACGTTTCGATCTGGTAGCTAGACTGTAATAAATATATTTCAAGATTACTACATTATTATATGCACTATGAAAGAAATGCAGAGTAGCTACTAGAAAAAAGTTTGTTGGACTGGGTTTTATTGAAATGATTTTTTCGCCTATCTTGTCTCTTATTACAGCATATCTCTGTATTTATATGAGAGAAGAATGTATTGCGGCTTTCTTTAGATATGATAAGGATTTGTACTATGCTGATGGCAATATGTGTAACAGTTCAGTCCAGTCTGCAGGTTTTGATTTCCATTTCTCTCTTTGTGCTACTTACATTAGTATAATACTATTTAGTGGTAGAGAGCCTGACTGAACTTTGTGAGAGTCGACTCTGACTCGTTTAGATAGTGTACAAGTATGAGAAGAGCAGCATCAGCGGCAAGGGAAGCGGCAGAACACGACGTCGATGTCGAAATGAAAAAGAAACAGTAGCTGAAAGCTGAAATGTAGGGATAATATATGAATCGACTTTCGGAGGAATTCTAATGTTTTTTTTACAAGCTGATTAACAGCAATAACTAACTTAACTACCTACTGAATGCACACTATACTAGAGGAGTTTCTTACTGTTATGTTATCAAGAGTCGAGCTCATTAATAAACGGAGAAAGAATGTTTGCCTTGCTAAGTATATGCACCTGTATTTCGAAGGAGAGTACAAAGTTGCACGAAAATAGTGCTGTGTGTATATGTATAAAAGCTGTGTATACTCCTATTGTGGTTTGGAGATATATTGTACATGCATAGCTAAAGTATGCGTATGTAATTATTTAGTAGAGCCAAATGATGTTTGCTGTTTATAGTAAATTGCATTATTAGTATTATAATGGATAGGTCTTATGCATGTTAACTGATTGTGAGTGAAGCATAGGGAGCGAGCTTAGGACAAAGTTCTTCGCTTTCTTCTCCCACTATTGTATTTTCGTATTGCATCGCATCCAGTTTTTCATTCTTTTCCAAGTTAGCATGCAATGCAATCCAATGTAACACAATATACAAGCTCCGAGTTTTTCCAGTTGAAGGATGGGAAGGGAACTGAGGCAGATTACTCCTTGCTTGCTTGCTTCGTTCTGTTTCGTTTTCGTGGACGGGACAATCTACTCCACTCCTGAACTGTACTCTACTGTTTTATATAATAAATGTAGCTACGTGTCTGGTGTATTTTCGGGCGAGACAGAATAAAGCTCTCTGTGATTCTGATGGAACAACTTAGTTTTCCAAAGGCGGCAGTTAATCATTATCCCGAAAGTTGCACCAAACAAGACAAAAAGATTAACGGTAGTAATTAAGTCCTAAAATGAATGCTAGGTATTCACGCAATCCGTCTAACTCGTTCTTTCATTCTCAGCTCGACCTATCGTGTTCTCTTAGCTTCGTCCTTTTCCCTTTTATTACAATCACTCTGTTTCTTCCTTTCATTTATTTTACATTAGATTGGATTTTCCCTTGTCTTCCATTTTGCCTTACTCGTGTTCACCAGCATTCGAGCCCTGTATTTTCCTTTACTAACAATTACAACAATATGCTTCATCTAACTAACTAAGTATAACAACCTCGGAGCAACTTTGCCATTTTCAAATGTTCTATGGTCTGGGCCTGACCTGAGCGTCTATTCATCTTACCTGCCTCTACATCCAGTGTATTAATGGATATTGAGTATCATGCAATTTATTGCATCACTCCCAAATTAAAATTCATCTAACCCTTACCAGCATTTCCTTTTTGCTATACACGCCAAATGTCACTTTTCAAAATCTGCTACTTTGCCCTTACTTAATTTACTATATTAAATATACAATATTAAATAACAATATTAAATAACATTCCCACTATTTTTTTCAATCTATACAAAATTATTCGTTTCCACAATTAAAATGAATAGGTCGTTTATCGAAAAATCAACTGTGTTGTGTTTAGGTAATTTGAGAATTGCGTCCATGTATGGTTGTAAAATGGTGCGGAACATTTGACTGCTAGTTTCAATAATAAGGAGTACTTTTTCCAAGGCTATGCTAGTCAGGAATTTCGCATGTGTTTCATTCTGGGCAGGAGAATGTATGGCAAAAGTAAAATTGCAGAGCCAATGCAATGTATTAATTATAATAAGCCTCACCTTAGTAAATTGTTCTCGTATCTAAAAAAGAAAAAAGTGCATAGCATTCTAGAGATATGATTACTACTAACTAACTAACTAGCAAGCTTAAATGCACTATAAATTCCCTTTCCTCCATTTCAACCACATGCATGGCAAACTCAAGTTAATTAAGTCTGCGGTATAAAGTTCCACTTTTAGCCTGTACATTCGTAGTAATAATAATGGTTGTATCGTATGTACTGATATGGAGTTCAGAGAACAACCTACTGCATGTTAATGTTCATACATACTTACTACTATAGTTTCCTATATGTTTTATGTACGTGGATAATATTGAGAATGGAAGTATGTACTTTAGAATTACATATTTTAATACATACATACGTAGCTTGGCTGAGTATGCTTTCGTAAGAATGTACAGCTCTAGAACTTTTTATTGTGTGAATGGTGGACTGAAGGTTATTTGACTTTCAGACTTTCATACATAGAAAATTTAGGAGGATGTGCATAGTAAGCATTCTACTCTAATGGTCGTATTTCACTTCACGCTATGATTTCGCATTTGACTCAAACAAGAGATTATTACACTATTTAAGAGTGTTTGTATAATGAGGTGAGTTACGTTAAGAGAAATTACACGTAGCATATACGTTGGTCATCTTCAGCCTTTGAGCATTGCATTTAGTAAATTACTAATGCTACATTCTGTGCCACACAGACAGAGCTCGTTTGATTTAGTTTCGTTAGTTTTGGTTTGATTGTTACAGATAAAATTTCCGAGGCGATGTTGGATAATAAATATGGACCAGACTATATAACGCATTTCTTATAGTAAAATATATTCTGATGGAATGTAGTAGTATCCAGTGCAGTGTAATGGACTCGAAGGCTGTCCGTGCACTTTATAATATATTTACTTTATTATCTCTATGAATTATTTGAGCAGGTATGCCCACGCAAAATTTCCCTGTCGCTCTCCACGGTTTCGCTAGTTAGTCAAACCGATAGAGACTCTGACTCTTCTTGCCTACAAAGAAAATCTAGAGCTGAGCATATAACAGAGCAGGATTTACAAAGCAATAATTCTACTACTCTAGATATATTTAAATTTTCATAAAGACTCATCCTTCCCATTAGTCAGTAAAGAGTATGTCTAGACTACAACCAATATCCATACACACATATTAAACATTCCCAAGTATGGCTGACATCCTTCATAAACTTACACTCTGTCATGTACAAGATTCAAACAAATCGATATTATATCTATGCTTTTACAAATTGGAGAGAATCCCTGTCTGAATGAAAGGAGGTGCTTAAGTCGCTTTTCATTTAATTGAAAAGCTGCTAAGACAATCCACAATATCCAATCAGCTTCCTCAAACTTTAAACGTACCAGCTAATTAAGACTTTCATAACACAATATTTTTGTATTGTATTTACACTAGTAGTCTTGAGATTTCATTCTAATTATGTACCAGTGTAATAGGTTTGAAGACGATGTAAAATGCTCCAGCTTAAGAGTTTTTTAATTGGGGTTATATGAAGAAAATAAGCTGCATTGAGTGTAAATATTTTTTTTTGTTTTCCTCTCATAATTTCAGAATTGGAAAAATTGTACCAATTCATGCATAATTACCAATGCATAATAATTTAATTACATAAAGGTAGGTGGGTGTAGGTATATCTAATAACCACTTTTATGCAAAACTCCACATTCTACTGTTACACTCATCAGCAAAGTTAGGTATGCAGAATAAGACAGTATCTTGAGTAGATATGTATGCATTGCATGGCATGCATATACCTTTTGAGTGAAATAATAAGAACAACTGTGGGTTCTGGGTGGGAAGGAGTGTCCATATCATAACTAATCAGATTTAGAAATCCTGAATGGGATCAAATAAAAAAATGATCGCCGCTCGGTGGCAATATGCAGACACAGGGAATACGCGCCTCCTGGAAAACAATAAATGTAGCTACACTTCTGGCAATGTGGCAATCATTCTCGAAGGCTTTAAGTGCATAAACTTAAGAATAGTTGTACATTCAAGTTTTTGTGCTGTTTTCAACGTACTTAATAGTGAATATCTTTCCATTCATAGAATAATTGAAGTATTCATAAAGGATAAAAATGAAAAATTAAGTGGAGCCTACAAGAAAGCCGTAGTCGATGCGAAGAAGGAGAGGGACGGGTGCGGACGGACACACATGTACAGCTCTTGTCAAACATTTCAAAGTGGAATAAAAGAAAAGGCTCTAGAATTACCCTTTCGTTGTCTTTCCTGTTGGTTGCCCATAGTTCATATGGCATGATATGTGTTATTATTTCTTGTGGTTTTTCTGGTTCTGGTCGAATTACAATATTTTAGAATACTGTAAAAGTTGGACTCAACTGCGTAGGTATAATAATGAAAGAATATCTGAATTGTATCTGTGGCACAGCTAGCTACTTACATGAGAGATACATCTGGTAGAATTGCCGAGTGAAGTGAACAAATAGTAATGAGAGGAAGGAGCAAATTATTCATTATTAGCATTAGCACTCCTCCCTGGGAGGTTTAATACGTACTAAGGTCAATAAAAATAATAAGATAAAGTCGGCTATGCCATGTTCTAGATTCAGCTGGAGGCTTTTTTGAATAGAATCCAACAAATACAGAAAAGTAATGCTATCTACTTATCTCACTCACATTTACATTTAGCAATTACATAATATTAAGGATGTGTATCATTGATATTAGTTGTAGGCTGTGAAATAAGAAGTGGCTGGCTAAAAGCCCCCGTGTGCTTCGTACAGATATATCTGGACTACTAAATATTTATTACACACGAGGATACCACCTTCAGATTAGAGTGTGTGCAATTCAGTTTATTTGTAATATGTTCGCCGTATCTCATCTAAATGTGAGTAAAACGTGTGGAGTGTACATTATTCTGTATCTGCGTAATATTTCTTGGATATCTTTGGAGAGCCATATACTTATGTGGTTAGATAGTAGTAGATGGATGGAAATGTCTGTGACTTGAGCTGGGCTAAGCTCACATCACATCAGGAGTGCATTGGGCGGTGTAATTATTATATTTCACATTAGATTACACTAACTAAGGAAATGTTGGTTTGCTTTCGTATGATTAACTCTCGTCAGAAAAAGGAAAAGAGAGGAAATCATAAGTAAAGTTGAGTGAGGAACAGGCAGAGAGTATTATTAGTTATCACTTTGCTATCAGTCTCGTTTTGCCTGTCTGTTGGTTCGGATTTTTCCTTCAAGGCTTATATCATAGAGAGAGAGAGAGGAGAGATAGTGTAGGAGATACAGAATGTTATTTAGAATGAAAGAAAATACCTAGCTGTTGTTGAATTGCATAGCTCGTAGTTAAATATATTAGAGAGAGAGAGAGAGGCAAGTCAAGAAGCTCTAACTTTCAAGTCGAAAAAATATTATGATATGATGAGGATCAGACAACTTTGTTCGAGGCTATATATGACATTAGATATAAAGTTCATAGAGAAGAGAGAGAGAGAGAGAGAGAGAGATGCTATATGCATGGCACTTTATCCAAAACGAAAGCAGCGAAGCCGAGCTAAGCCACGCCAATCCAGCCAGGATGCATGCCGGTCTTTGGTTTTTAATAATAATTACACGTAACACAAAAACAATATACTATAATATAATATAAATAATGTGAGACAATCTAAAATCTCTTCTTTCTATATGTGTACCTATAAGCTTATGGCTTATAGTGTGGTTTTATTATCCTTGCCTCCTTGTACTCTCTTTAGTCACGTTTGGTGTGGAAATTCATCAGAAAGGAGTAAAATCGTAGTAGTAAGGTAGTAGTAAGTAAAATAGTTACGTAGGTATTACATAGTTATTATTACTAGACAGAGAGCAAGCAAAGTTAGTAAGGCTGAGGAAACTGTTCTGACTCTATGTCTATGCATACCGTGTAGGCTAAACGAAAGGAAACAAGAAAATGAGCGAGAAGCAAGTCAAGGCAAGGCAAGGAAGCAGAGAATAATGAAATAATGAAATGGAAGGCAAGAAAGAAAGACTCCCATCTCATGCAGTCTTTCAGTTTAGCTCAGTCAAGTCAGCTTAGTTTTAACTCTTCCGTGGAGAGAACGTGATGAGATTTTAAAAGGGCCTGGCCTGGCTACACTACAATGCAATAGTAGCTCCTCTTCTTCCCCATCTCGCCTTCCTTCGCTTTGCCTCCTCTCTGCCTCACTTTTCTTCACTCTAAAATGAAATCCACTGAGTGCATGGGCTAGCTATCAATGTATCTAAGCGGATTGTTTCGGCCGAGGAATTGAGTCTTCTCTTTCCCTACTCCAACATTCTACGTGGATTGTATATCTCAAGGAAAATTGCTGTTTTTTCTTCTTTTAATAGTCCACTGTCTTGTGTATCTAACGATAAGTATGTACAGATAAGTAGTAGGCGACTCTAATCATTTCTTCTCCAACCTATAACCTAAAAACTATCTCATCTACCCAAATAAAAGACAAAAAGATCTGTAGACAAATACTAGCATTACTATCTTGGCTAATAATATAATAGAAACTGATCTTAGGATATTCTCTACCTATCAAAATCCGAATCCAATAGTAAATGAGATGGCTTTTAGAGCAGTCAACTCACATTTCGAGTTCTGTTCAGGTAGCTACTACTTAGAATGATTTTCAAAGATAAATATAATTTCTTGTTTCCCCCGGAGTCTTCTACTACTAACTCAACTGTTTTAGTGGCTACCTTGGAAGTTTCTATAAAAAAGTTGTAATGTTTATTCCCTAGTAAATTTTGCTGTAAGGACTTAAATTTTTAATTAGCTGACCCTTTTTCTGATAAGATTTTTTTAAACTTCTCTTGAGTAAATTATGCTGCCGTAAAAATCATTTAGTTCCATATATCTGTAGTATGTAGTAACAATTAGCAATGTTATATATTATATCAGTATGGTAGTTTTATATTGCTCTACTAGAATAATATTATGGTAAGAAGGGGGCCAAAGCTGAAACAAGGCATCATTTCATTTCAGTTGTGAGTTTTGGCGATTTCTCTAGGAGAAGGGAGATTTTCGATTTAGATTGAAGCCGGCTCGGCTCCTATACATGGAAATATGGGCAGACTCTACTTAGGATTTATATGTACATTTTATTATTATATAGTCAAGTTTTGATGAAATGCGTCATATAAGTTCTAATTGCAAGGTCATGGTCCCTGATTATGTTTTATTAAGTATATGGTATTGTATTGGTGTAACTGATTGTGAATTCGTTGCTTACATTTGCTTAGGATTAAAATGGCTAGCTCCTTTGTTTTACAGCATGGAACACAAATGAAGTTATGTGAACTACATGAACATGGACTTATGTGGGCACTCGTAGGTTCAGGTGTATAGGTATTTATGTTTTGGAAACTTATACGTGTTATAATATTAGGAGTGGTATTTGTCTTATAGACTTGTGTAGGGGGATTTGTGTGTGTTATAGGAGACATTGCAGTGTATGTCAGTAATAAAGTTTATAATAATGTTTTATGGGAAGAGATGGTTACTTAGTATGGTGTACGTATTACTTTTGTGGCCTGTTTATCATGTATGAGTGAGATGAGATCGGATGAAAAATATGTCTACTTAATTTAATAGCCACTACTGTTGCATTATTTATAGATACATAACGTGTATTACAATGTGTAATTTCATGTGGAACAATTAGTGTATTTTTATATAATATAAGAAATATTGCCTGGATGCATAATCATCCAAGTGAGATGAGATCGGATGAAAAATATGTCTACTTAATTTAATAGCCACTACTGTTGCATTATTGTGATGTAGAATTGAGAATGGTTCTATGTATTATCATTAGGAATATCATTGGCTGGTTGTTTTATGTTTTGGTGTTGTAAATTATGAGTGGGGCTGAATGGAGTGGAAGGGAGTCGAGATGAGATGAGTGAAATGATGCGAAGCAAGGAGCCTTGTGATGTGAATAGGATCATGATCTATGTGTATTTTAAGTGGACATAGGGATGGGATTTGCAAGATGTAAATGGAATATATATGCTAAACTAAGGCAAAGGAAAGTAAACCAACTACAATTGATTAATCGCCCAAGGTCTTTATTCATCGTGAAATCATTATGACGCTGTGCTGTTCTGCCTTGGTTTGGCTTGGATTAACTATGGGAGGGATGCCCATGATAAGTTTCATGTTATTTTATGTTGTTACATTGTTAGAGCCTTAGCAGCCAACAGAGAAACTTAGAAAATCTATCTGCAGTGCTGTACTGTACCGTTCATGAATTCATAGATAGATAGTTCCATCCATTAGGTCGCTCCATAGATTGGTTCCTCTCTCCTCCTATGTAGATGCATTCATGGCCATGGCGGATTAGTTCAGTTTGAAATGAGATGAATCAAAATGTTCAAGCTAAGCTAATGCCATGCCGTTGATGGTGAGCGGACTAATAGGAGGACTCTCTACTATCTCTCTGTTTTATCGCAAATAGAGCTTGGGATGGATCTGGTGAATAAATGGAAATGCCCTACTAAGTACATACAAATACTTAGTTAGCTATCAGATATTATTCTCGCGGGTTGGCTGTTGGCTTAGCTAAGAACTGTCGGTTTTGCCTGTCAGTCTCTTGAAAGAACGTTGCTTTAAGATTAGTCTCTCTCTCTCTCACTCTCTCTCACTCTCTAGTACTATCATCTCTACTCTCACTCAACTAACTAAACTTAATTTCAACATCATGTTATGTAACAATCTACCTAGTTATGTATCTGCCAGGATGTATCTGTCCTTATCGAAGAAAACCAAAAGATGGGTTACAATTATATTTTACTATACTATAGGACAGAATCAGTATTTAAATAGATAGCTATGTAGTTATGGGTTATTCAATTCAGGAACACACATTCACAGCTTGAAAACAAAATAGATGCTTGTACGTGAATGGTGATTGAAACGCCCACGCTCACTGTTCCATCCTGATGTTAACTCGGCACATGTCTTGTTCAACGTTGGAACATGAAACCACTCTAATTTGCATTCTCCTAGTAAAATATTTCATTCTGAAATGTATTTTCGTTGTTCTGTGAAGTAAAGTGCAAGCATTTAGCACTAGTATTAACAGGATTATATAAAAGTGTGTGCAAATGTGGAAATTACGTTAGTTTCTTATCAAGGTGCATAGGATAGTATCTTATCTTGGAGTACTATAAGTTAGCTTAATCTTTCTTCTGCCATCGTTATTTACATATTAGCTGATATAATTTAATTGTAATAAAATGTTTCTAACACCAAGAATTACTTACCACTTAGCTAAATTATTCCAAGTCAAACAATAAACTAGTGTGATAATGCAAATCTCAAGTTTACTTGAACTCAACAAGAGTGAGTGTTTTTTTCTCGGATATATATTAGTTTTTCAGTGAGCCACATCACAACAGTCAGGTTTTTAGTAAATAAGCAAGTGCTGTTATATGTATGTCTGAAGTTTGAAGTGTAGTCATGCTCATTGCTCAACCGTTCTATTTAATGCAGGGAGAGGAGCGTGTTGAAGAAATTCCCCAGTTTAAATCCATTAGCATGTGAGTTAAGGAAAAGGAGAAAAATGGTATTCTTAAAATTTAGCCCAAGAATACATAAGTAAACCTTTACGGCTTGACTTGTGAGTTATGTTATATTTCACCTCTTAAACTTCCCTTGATTTTTATGTAGTCACAAGTATGTTACATAAAACATGTAATAAGTAATTCTACATTAGTTAGGAATCACAATAAGGGAAGGCTATGGGAGAAGAGGCAGCATTTCTTTTGCTGTCAGACCAGTCAGTAGATTTTGTCTAAAACTTATATATTTCTAAGCATATCCTTTTGATGAAGCCGCTCTTCACAATTCCGACTTGATTCTCTTCTTTAATTTTTACACTTTGGTTTTTATAGTCTTTTTATTTTTTCAGGTGAACATTATGTTTCCTTTTAATCCCAACATCACTCAACTAAATCTCTTTCCAGTCTTTACTAATGAATCTTGATTGCGAGCTAAATTTATTCTCAATGTTCGCACTAGTAGAGCTTCTACTGCACTCGTAATTTTTATATCGAGTCAAGTCACTGCTAAGCCATGCCAGAGATACGCCAAGTGTCGACTCCATACAGCCCAGCACAGCACACTGTGTTTTTAAGACAAGTGAATCCATGCTCTAAGATATCTTAATATAATCTTAATGCGAAGTTAATGCGTGTACGTTGTACGTATCAAATTATCTTGTTACAATATCTCAATCCGCACTCCGCTTCACAGTGCACCACACTACAATTACATAGATGGTTGCAATGGTGAGAGAGATAAGGATTTGCCTTGCTTTCACCCTATATTTAATGTACGTAAAGTACCTCACCATGTAGATAAATCCTGACTCCCTACCTAATCTACGTAGTAGTAGCAATTTTATCTAAAGATAGCTCTCAGACTCAACAGACTTCACTAAAATTAACTAATAAGTTGTTTTCTTGCAAGTTAACGTCTTCCGCTTGATCCTCCTCTTAGTTTTATTCCACAATAGATACATCGTTAGTTATCTCATACCTATATAGACGTCCGTAATTGCTGATATCTATCTCTGTATTAAATATTTAGCTTGTAGCTTCTGATTGCGAGACTATAGTTGAGAATATTGACGTGTTTAACTCCATCCACTTTCCTATAACACATAATTTCAAACCAGAAAAATCTACTTAAGCTTCTGTCAGTTTTGTAGTGTTGATTCCTTGAATAAACTGTGAATAGAGCTAGGATCATGAATAAAATACGGAGAACTGATAAAGCTTTGCATTTAGCTTGCGATGAATATCACATTCTATGTAAGTAGAACATAGAACTCATATTTACCTTGCTCTACGTTCTAGAACAATAATAATTATTTGTTTAAACCTCAAAAATTTAGAGGTATAGATGAGATATATGAAAAGATACAAGAGCAATGCTGCGCTTTACATTAAGTCCCCACCATGGTGCAGCACACCATTTGTCTCCGGAAGAGGAACTGACTGGAACAGAAACTTGATTTTTAATCTTGGCCATGGGATTTAGTAATAGATATTTGAACATGTTTTGATGGATTTAATTATGTGTATGCAGTTACATTCCTAATCAAATGGATATTAGATTAGAGAGCCTGTGTAAAGAACAGGGCGTATATATAGTTGTAGTTACACACTTCATACTTTACTGCCTATGACGTAAATGTGAAGGGATGTAACATGTACCTTTAGATTTTATAGGCAGAAACATTTGTGTGTACTATTAATAGTGTAAAAATCATTAATTTAGGTGATAATGTCTGTTACCTTTGATACTATTATTAAGGATGAATCAAGAGTGAGGAACTGTTAAAGATAAGTCGTAACGTAGATATGAATAATGTAAGTGTTATGGGGTTGGACGTGGAATGTTAAAACAGGTAGTATTGATAAATGTGGAGTAGGTATGTAGCGTTGTGTGGAGTAACAGTGGAACCTACAGGTAAGGAATAGATTAAGACGGAATTCAAAGAGGAATATGATGTTTTGTGGTGGAAGTTATCAGAGTTTTCCTATATAACAGCGTGCCCTATCATAAATGTCAATTAATCAAGGTTTGTTCTAAATCTGGTTTGTTATCTTTCTCTGTGCATGTATGTACACACATAAATGGGAGTTGTAGGTGAGGATTCTGATTGTAGTTAACTTTTTATTAGTTCCTCTCTATATCGAGCATATCTACGATAAAGTCGGCCTACAATGCTCTGAATTGTTTATTAACCTTGGCTTTTTTTCACGTACCTATTTATTTGTGCATTTGGAGGAAAGGGATTTTAGCTAGAATTCGAATGTACTGAATCGACATAAAAAAGTTAGGTAAATATTTGCTGTACCTTACTGTTGTTGGTACAATAGTTGAGCTATACATTTTTTTTTTAGTTTTTCTTGGCTAGCAGGTGAGGCGAATGGGGTAATAGATTTGACTTTGCTTTGCTGTAGGTAACTTAGATTTTGTAGGAACATTGAGCATGGCATAGCACACAATGCTGTTGTTTATAGTGCATTGCTCAGTAATAAAAGGGCGACACAGCATATGCGTGTGAGACTGATAAATGATACGAGATAATTTTCTTGTTAGACTCCAAGTTGTTTCCTTAAGTATCTTACTTTAGTATCCGAGTCGATATTCTGACGTATTCTTCTATGCTACATACATGCACTACTCCACAAGTAAGACTTTCCTCTTGAAAACAAAGCCCATTTTCTACCTAAATTCCATCGGAATTATCTGGAATTAGTATTCCGAATGGAGTTGACTGCGCTCCTTTAAATGTATATACAGTCCTAAATCCCTTCTTGCATAAGATCATAATATAAAAGCATAGGCAAGGAACTTAGCCTGTCCAGTCAATTCAAACGAAGCTCATAACGAAGAGCAGATAACAATTTTGAACAGCATATGGCATTAGTTATCGTAGGATGGTAATGACAGTATGGCCTATGACCTCTCTTGTCTTCTAATATGACAACTCTTGCTTTACTGCAATTATTCTTCCGTCTAGTTTCGCTACACAATTATATACTGCTGCTTCTGCTGCAGTTATAACGACATTTAAATATCCTGTGGTTATGTTCCTATACACTACTAAATAGATATACCATAGAAGTACAGATGAAGTAATAGCTCAACTAGACACTACAAATATTTTATTGCCAGCACTCAAATACACATAAAAGATTCAGTTTTCTAGTACGTAATTCTATAGGTTGAATACAAATAGTAGTAGTTTCTCTAACTGCTGGCATTAGCGTTATAGATGTGTCATATTGTGAGATAGAATTCAATTAGAAATAAAAAATACCTGTACAGATATACTAAATTTGGGATGTTGTGTAAGCGTTGAGAAGCTACTAGGATGATGTAAGGAACGTTTATTAAAACTAATGATGTCGAAATTCAATGGGTTCATTTAAAAACTATTTTTACATTTGAATAGGCAATACAAAGGGCAGATATCCCAATTGAATAGAATAAAAGAAATGTAGATTTTATCCCTTTCACATTTACGCAAATCTAGATCCTATCAAAAGTCTCAAAAAGTCTTTACTTGAGCTCAGCGTCCCACTCGTGCTTCACTCACTCGATCCACTCTGATCTCGTATAACTGAACTGATTATAATAAGATACATTGTTACTACATGCATAAAGGAATTGAGAGTGTCAAAGCTGAGACGGATGTGAGATGAATTTTGATTTTTCTTCGTAGACAACTCACTTCTAAATCACGAATATCCCTTTACATAGATACACATGCACGTACTGCCTACTCAAATTGCCCTGTTATAAAAAATACTATCTAATATTTTCTTATAGTGACATACTACTAGATCGCTACTTATGTAAATGCTCTATTCTCTATGATCCTCATATCTTCTGTACAATGATTTTGCATTAAAATCCTTTCTGTTTAACGGATTTCTTTCGCTGAATTTTAGCACTCCCCTCCACTGTACATTTAAACTGGTATGTATGTTATGTGGTAGGTGCATAAACTGTGCTTTGAAAAAGATTTAAAAAACTGATACAGCAGCCTGCAAGAGGTTCTAGTAAGCATTTGCAAGAGCAAAATTAAAGAACAGATTTTAATGAAATGCTAGAACCCACTGCATTCATAGTACCTGTACATATTATTTCCACCAAAAATAAAATTGAAATTGAAAATATTCATTTAGCATTTGTGTATAAAATGTCATTTGTACTTTTATGTGGTTGAATATTATGTCCAATACTTTAAACCTTGATTAATGTTTGAATATTGTTTTGTTGAATTCCGTTGTAAGCCTGTATTGTAAATATGATGTGATTTGTGTTCGTGATATGATGGTATGTGTTGGACACGATGAAGACGATGATTTGGAAGGAATTGATGGTCCACCCTGGAGACATGGCATCTCATTATGTGACTTGGTTATTTTTCTATGTCCTTTTGTTTAGTATGGGTGCCAGTGTTTCTGTAAGTCGTGTAGATAATATTATACATTCGGAATCTACATGAATTACATAAGATCTAACGTTATTTCCATTTCATATACAGTACGCAGTTAGATAAATATCATATTGAAGATCGACTTCTCAGCATGCCGTGCCTCGAGTTCTCTTTCTAATATTAGTCTAGCTTTTATGAATAGGGAAGGAGCGGAGTGTGTAGAGAGGCCTGTGCCGTAGTAGGTATTTACAGTAGAGCACAAGTCCAAGTTGGAAAAATGAATAAACGACTTGACTTTTCTACTTACGTATTACTGTTGTGTCGTGTTGCATTTCTTGATGATATGAAGACGAGTTCTAACTAACTCCATCCACTATCTCTGAGCAAAACATGGATTTTCGTATAATATTTTTTGCCACTATGCCTATAGATGATATAATAGTGTAAGTAGTTTAGATATAGATAGGAACTTAAATAGATAGATAGTGTGTTTTTAGTAGTATATGGACGAAAAGGGAATATATAGGGTCGAAACGTATCACGAGGACAGAATTCTCCTGATGTGTACTGATTTGAGTGAGTATTGTATGTGCTGACAATGAAGTTAGTAGTCTACCTTTAAAATACATGCACAGCAGAAATAGTGAGGGTTTGGGTTCGTGTCTAACTTGTCTTGCATGAGCCAGCATCATCGAACCGTCATCATCATCATTTTTGTATGTTGCCCATTACTCCACTACTAAATCTACTCTGACTGAATACTGAATTGTATGCATGTAAGATACATACAAATACTTCGTGTTAAAATACAACAAAGAATACTGGAGCAAAGCTAGAAGTAATGCTATCATCATTCTCTCTCGTGCTCATTCTTATTTTCTCTACTGCTGTGTACATTGTAGTTGTATGTAGAGAGAGTGTGTAAAATGTACTTACGTTCTATACAACGACATTAAGTTAGTTGATTTGACTGTAAACTTTTAAATTCAATGTATGTTGTGTTACGTAAGTAGGCGTCTTATTTTATTTTCAAGTCAGCTAGCTCACTCTCAGTCAACTCAAGTTATCGTCATTTTCGTTGACTTTACTTTTACCTCTATGACGAAGATGAGCAGAGAGTTAAACTTCACTTCAGTTGCAGATAATAATAAACTATTATCCCTTAGCATAATGTGCCTCATGTAAATACTATTCTTCTTCAATTATTAACGAGGAATGAGCATATTGTTATGTGAGCTACTTGATGAAGTTATGGCGAGAGTGCCTGCATCTATTATTCAGCTAGATTGGAGAAATGACATGAAGATAACAATAATGACGGTTTTATTTTACTACATCCAGAATTCACAGTTCATGTCAACTTAGCAGATACATTAGATATTTATATTATGTAACCTAACTGTTGAGAATGGAATGAACTTGATTGACTCTTCTCTCTCTCTCTCTCTTCACATCTATCTATATAAACACACTCTATATACTTTTACCAATATACTATAGGCTAGTATTACAAAGGAAGGAGGTATTGTATTCTGAGTATATGGTAAATAGTAATAGGGATGTGATGCAATGGGAGATTGCTCCTGGGAGACAGACATGGAATGAAATGAGGCTAAACTTGAAGGATGAGCTTGACTAGAACGTCTTTGACATGTACGTTTGCTCAGAGATAAACTCAATGCTCAAACTATACAGTTACTAGGAATAGAAATATTTAGAAAGACAATTTCTATGATAATCAGTAAGTACGAGATACTAACGCTCGTCACTCCTATTCCAATGCATTCTCCTTATTTACAGAATGAAAATGGAGATAGGTCTTAATCTTTAAATAATATGCGAATAACTATATATTATAATATATTATGTCTAATATTTAAATATAAGCAGACAGAACATTTATCTGTTGCTTGAAAGAATAAAAATGAAAAGTCAAAGAAGGATTCTCTATTGAGTGTCATGCCATACCATGCCATGCCACTGTGCCATTGTGACTTTGGTCTACTGGACAAAAATTAAGCTAAACTTCTTTTCCTAAAGACAGTGTACATAGGAGCAGTTTAGGTTTACAATAAATAATGATGCAAATGTGAAATATCTTAGTATATGAGACAAGGATAGTGAGTTTGACTGCTACTGTGGCGCTGTGTGAAGTGTAGCTTTAGGTTTAACTGGTTACATCTTTTCCTCCTGCTGATACTATCCCATATTTTACATTTGAACAGGAGTCGAGTGGTTTATACTCCTGGGTATTTCTCCCTATTATCATTTAGTAGAATACAACAATGCCTTTGTCAGAGAGTGTCTATTTTGTGTTAGGTAGTCTATAGGAAGTTTATAGGGAAATGAATAGGTGGGCTAACTCTTAAATAATATCCAACAAGTCTTAGCTTCGTTGCCTCTATGTACTACTACAGTAGTACAATTGTCAAGAGCCAATAAAAGAAGTTGACTATGAAGTATAAATTCAAGAGAGTGCACAGATGTAAGCAAGATGCTATTGTGTTAGCAATGGTATTGTTTAATTTAATAAAGTATGACATGGCACATGATGGAAAGGACAGAAAACCTCTGGGTGCATCATCGCATCTTTTTGTTTTATTTTTATTTTCTTTCATTCTATTTCATCAACTTATTGTTAACTGGCTCTGACTAGACATAATGATAGTGACAGGGAAGACACGGTAGCATAAACCAAACCACACACCGAAGACAACTCAACTCTTCGACTTATTTACTAGCAAACTTCTCAACGCATTTCTTACATGACATTGAAACCTATGGATAATATCACACCGACTCAAGCTACAAGCAGCAGAAAATCCCTACAAGATTTTTTTACTATCTCCTTCTCTGGCTCTTATATCCATTTACTTACTCAACTCTGAGTATACAGAAAATATAATGCTGATTTAAGAAGACACTATATTTAGTATAAAATATATAGTATTGTATAAGATTTGACATCGGCAAATTTTTTCTGATGTAAAACTTGTCTATGTCCTTTATTTATTTATTCATCTTGATTTAGTACGTAAAGGTTCAAGGTGAAGGTGAGTGCACAAATGTACTATGGTATATTGCAACTAAATGAGTTGTGTCATTTAAATTGAATCTGCAGCATAAAAATATTGGAGAAGGGAAATCCGTGTACATATAAAGAAAAAGAATATAAATGAGATCCTGTGAATTGTTGTGTCTGTTTAAAGAGAGAGAGAGAAAGAGAGATTGGAAGGAGTATGTAAACAGTGCGGGTACGCGGTATTAAGTTGTGTATATGGAGATGGTACTAAAGAACATAAAACAAATTGTGTTGGAGATGTTGGTACATTTGGAGTTGGAATGTTGATTGTTTGGCAAGAGACTGCCAGAATTAATATGTTGGTTCATCCTGTTGACAAATACAAGTAAAATTCTTAAGTAATTTATCGTATTGATTAAAACAATGGAAGATTAGACGGATGTTAATATTTTAGAGGAAAGTATCTCCTATCTATCTCCTACACGTAAAAGTTTAGGCAAAAGGCAAGGTACAGTCAAAGTGAAGTAAAGAGATGTAACGTAAAGTAATGCAAAGTAAGTAAAGGAAGAGTAATCTTTGTTTTGTTGGCTCATTTCACTCCTTGCTACTGCTTTGGGCTCCTACTTTTTTCTGAAATGCACTTCTAGGATTTCCTTCGACAAAACAACGAAGCACAAAGCAAAGCAGAGTAGAATATAATCCAATCTGTGTAATGAAATGCGCTGCTGCTGCTTGCTGCTGCTGCAGTCGTGGAATATCTCTATATAGATATTTATAAGGAACAATGGAGGTTAAAGTTAAAGCTCAGAAAGAGAATTCGGAAAGTATGAGAGTGTGAAGAGGAGAGATACTGTTGCCGAAGAAGAAGAAGAGGGCTGGGATAACTAACTAGTAATTACTTACCATCACATCAACTGATGTTCAACTGAGCTAGTGTTAAGTTCAGCAGAAAGGAGTAGTAGGCTTGTCTCGTTGACTAAACTTGAGCTTTGTATTTATACAAGTCCTCTTAGTAGTATACTAGTCCAAGTAAGTATATCCAAGTTTTCTCTGTCAGACTATTCTGTTGTGTGTGGATCTAGTTTTCTATTGTAGTGAGGCTTCTGACTTTCAGTTGAGTAGAGCTGAGTTAATAGGAGAGTTGGAGCCTAAAGATAAGGTCAGACTCAGACGAGACAGACAAATTGAAAAGGAAACGGGAGAAGTGAACTATGTACGTAACGTACGTACGTATGCATTGCCACTAACTACTTATGCTACTATAACCAACGAATATGTAATCTTAGCAAGGGATGTCTTTTCCACAGTATTACACACTTCTGTACATTCATTTATTGTCCTTCCACGTGTAAAACTCTGTTAAAAGGACGAGGAGCGAACAATAAGACATCTTAAGTATCTTGACTTCACTTGCTCTCCCTTAACTATTTATTACCTCCTGAAATGAATGTTGTTGTTATACTACAGGAGATTTGTAACCTCTTCACTAATAAGGATTCTATAATAATTTCCTACCTCCTATCCAACTAATTCTATTACATCAAACTAATAAAATAGACATACAAGGACCTAACAACCCTTACCATATAATATCAACATTAATTGGAAATGAAATTGAATTCAATCGATTACTCCGCCATGTATATCTCCATTTTTACGACTGTACAGAAGTTAATAAGTTTCTACTACCGTTAGTTCGTCTCTTCTCGACTGTGAACTGTAGAAGCCACTATATATCTACAGTAGTACAGTTCATAGCGCTTATTTACTACAGCTTAAGGACAAATCTAATTTTTGATAGGTGTTCATGGTTAATATAATGTCATGTCAGCCGAAGGAAGTGATCCCACTTATAAGAAACTCAGTAGTCACCTCCAGAAATGAGTTAAAGGGAAAACAAATCAAATCCATCCTATCACAGCAATAAATGGAATGAGAGTAAGAGTGCAGATGCAGAGAGCGAAAAGAGCCATTGTAGTAATCAGTGCGCGGAGTGTGTATGTAATAAACACAAGTTCTAGTAGATGTACTTCTATTTAGTCAACGCTTCAGCACAGAAAAAACTTAGATAATAAAAATGTGCTTGGAAATGTTTTCCTTTCCTCCGGACGCCGGTCAGAATGGAAAGTAATATGCTGCTGCACTAATAGTAATAATGGGTCTTTTCGTGTCTACCTGCTTATACGGCTATGACCTCTTGCTCAGTTGCTAAAATAATCCAGCTAAACCATAAAGTGTCTCAAATAACATGATCACAATTTTCATTAATAAATTTTATTACACAGTTTATTTAATATTTTTAATGTGTAATTCCAGTTTGCAATGTTGTTCAGTTGACCTATGACACGTACGTTACGTCGTCGTTCTGTTTAGAGAAGGACAGAGATATATGTTTTATATATGTCTATAATATACGTGTGTGTATTAAGTGGACTGGACGTAGAAAAGAAGAGGAGAGCATTAGTGAAATATAGTAGAGCAAAAAAAAATGTTAGTTTAACTTGTGCTGCTGCTGGACTGATGTTACATAGGGAATATTTCTTTAGGTTACTCGCTGGGATTATGCTTAGTTGTATATAGTGCACAGACATAATGACCATTGTATATAGCTAATACAAAGTAGTAGTTAAGATGTACGTGTGTGTAGTTTTATGTAAGTATTACAGAATGGGATTGTGATAGTAATAGTGGTACATGTAAGACGTAAGTAAAGTAAAGTAAGTACATAAGGATGGAGATTGAAGATGATGACTATAAACTGGTTTCTGGGAGTATCCCTCTTATGCCATTTCCTTTATGCGCACATTCTTGTCTGTGAAGTACATTGATCCTGGTCGACTTGGCGTTAGCCTCTAACGCAAAACTCACATCACATTCACATACTACTAACACAACATCAAGTGAATAACTCTAGCGATTACACTGGCCTGCCCTATCCACTCTTCTCTTCATATTATTACTTATATGCCGCAGAGTATTAGCTATTAAGTATAGGCGAAGCGAGGAAATTATACGAGAACACACTAACTATATTCTACTGATTCCGAGAAGGGAAAAGTTGTACTTTTACAAACGTAACGTAAGCACTAAGTGACTACATAATAACGTAGTAGTAATAGTAGTAAAACGTTGAATGCAATGAAACGTAAACTGAAATAATACATTTCGGAGAACAAATCAAGACAAGACAAGGATAGCATTGAAATGGACTACTGCCTGGAATTGGGCATATCATTGGGAGAACACCAGCAAAATCATATCAACCTTTACTACTAGCCAACCTTGGTGTACTATGTCAAAAAAAGTTCATAGTCCACTAAATCCATTTGTAGAACATAAAATTATATAAATACAGAGTATTCAGCCAAGAATACGATACACCGAAAGCCTCCATTTCATCCAATCATAACAGACTGCTAGCCCTATTTATTATTTCTATTGCTTGAAAAAATACAAGGGAATATGGTGGGCATTCTCTTAGAGTAGAAAAATATCAAAACTATTTTTGCTTAAAACTTGAGTTGACACCGCACCGATGCGATACGATGCAAATTGGAATCGAAAGATACGAAATTGGTGGAGAATCTGCAAGTGATTTAGAAGCACAATAATATTTTCAATTATTCCTAAGACAGGCGGTGTTATGTTTATCATGGCATGGATAATTTTATACTAAGTTATTTTGACCGTAAGGATTCCAAATGAGGTTTCACCAACCCTGTAAACTGCATTAAAATGCAATTGCAATTGCAAGGATAGGGACAGCCAGCCATATGTAATTCAGTCGTAGTAAATTGTAACAATTGTTGTGAATCGCATTTATTCGGCTATTATAGTTGTGGACTAACAGGAGAGATGGTTAGTGAAATCTACGGGAACATTCAGTAGTTGTTATTGAATTGGCGGAAGACATTAAGATTAGATATATGGATCAGTTGCTTAGAAGAGTAGGCTATGTACGTAGTAATGTACAGTTGTATGGAGTGAGTAAAATGTAAACGTAAAGAGATAGATGCACTTAAGTTACTCTTACGTCCTACACTTATTAGCTACTTAGATTTAGAGAAGGTTGATGTTGATGGTGACTAGTTGTGCGTCCTGGGCTGTCATAGTTCGTAGAAGATCGGGCGAGAGAGAGAGAGAGATGAGTAGAAACGTATGAGATAGACAGATAGATGCAATGTGTAAGTTGGATGTAATGTAATGTAAGATGTATGTAGGTAGGTAGGGAAGAGACATAATAAGATAGATAGATTGTAGATGAGCCGCACTGAGATGAGTCTAAGCGGTTTGTTTTTGGCTGTTGGCTCCTGGATGGGTTTGGATGGACTCTCTCTCTCTCTATGTCATTTTCGAAGAGAGTAAAAGATGAGCTGAAAGAATGTTTATTCGAGATGAGAAGACGGGCTGTGATGTTCGGAGACTGGATGTACATGCGACTTTTGCCAGAGGATAGTGAGTGCTGGATGGAACGTAGACATTGTGGAAGAATTGGAGATAAGTAGTAGCCTGGCCTAAGCATTAACATAGTTATACTTACATACAAAGTGTAATGTGAATTGCCAAGGTGGATAGGCGCTAGTATATTATTATAGCTATGCTATGCTATGAGTTGGTGGTGGATGGATGGAGGAACAGCTCTGTTTTTACTATAAAGTACATTAGGCAGAGACGAGAGTTTGAAAACTTGGAAAAAGACTTGACTTGAGTTCAGTATTACTGAAGACTTGAGTAAGTAGTGGGAGTTTGTTGAGTTGGTTGGAGAGAGCGAAGAAGAAGAGTTGAGTTTGAGTCGAGTCACTTCACTCAGTTCCCTTTACTATTATTTGTAAGTTGTATGTAACGCAATTCAATGTGATGCGATGGGATGTAATGGTAAGTAGTGGAAGTTTAGCAACTCTCAGAATATCTATTATGTTTACTATAAGAGTATGCACAGAAACATC